>VOQK01034890.1:0-13340 GCA_015052645.1 Benitochromis conjunctus
ACATGAGTAGTTTTTTTTTTTTTTTTTTTTTTACAGTAAAGGTACCGAGCTCAAACCAGGTTGGACTCATATTAAATAAACACAATGCTACCAGCATTAGCTATGTGTGCACAATAGTGGCTACATACTGTAGTGGTTTACACATTTACTTAACAAGCAAAAGAACCACGTTTAGTGGATCCAAATCCCTTTGGTGTTTGATCACTAAGGCCACCTGGTGTAGAAATCTGCCAAATCAAACATACGTCGCTACATGTTGTGACCACTCTCGAATAAGGAGGCAGATTTGATCAAATTTGACCACGCTGCACAGTTTGCATTCGCACTTATTGTCATTTTGTAGCTACCTTTATAGTGAGGTCAGTATATCTTTAAAAAAAATATTTATACAAATAATCCAATCTGATCCATGTTTAAGATCTGTAATAAAACGTTTCAAGTCATTTTTAAGGCTCATTACAATTTGTTAAAGGAAGTGCTGAATCCCAGTTAAAAAATGAAACGTCCTGGCTTTTAACCACTTTATGGAGCTAATATAAGGTTAATTAGCTAACTAACTAGATAAAACTGTCTCTGGAGTAATTTTTGGAACTGGCAAACCAGCCTAAATTAACTAGCTGCATTGTGTTTACTGCAGTCTGAAATTTTTTTAGTTATAGCCAGCAGCACATGTGTGCAGAAGAATGGAAAGCTAATCATAGCCAATGCTAACGATTTATTTCGGCAGTTTTGTTGAAATATATCCTTAAACTGGAATCAGTTATGGAAATAATAACAGCTAAATCGTGGCAGAGATGTCCTAAAGTAACACAAGTGATGCCGTTTTACTTAAAGCCGATGCTTTAGTTCAGTATGCAACTTTACTCAAAACCAACAGTAAATCTGTGAGAGCTAAAAGTCTGAGAGCAGCCTTTGCACCGCTGACCCTGACCACCCAGACACAAACACAGGTGCGTCGCCGCAGCCCACCAGCAGCCTTAACTGTTATTTAGTAAAACATTCACAGCTGTTCTGCTCAGCCAGACCACCAAAACCATGTCCTTACTGACAGAATAAAGTTTGTGACTTTACTGCTTGTTGTCATCAAATCTTTTAGGTGTTGTTTGGATTAGATGGGGGAAATCACAGGTTTCCCATTTCAGGATGTGCCTTTTATCTCCAATGGCAACCTAACAGCTGTTTCCATGTTTTGTCAACACATCAAATACACTGATATATCAAGAAAGGTTGAATTTAATGGGAGTTTACTGTATGAAAGCTTCTTACTGTAAATTAGTACAGCAAATATGTATGCCTTTGACTTAGTGGTGTTAATGCAGACATAAATTCTGTGTAACATGGAACCTAGCCAAGAAAGTAACACAAATACTAGATTTACGGCAGTAAACACAACACGGTCGACCGAAGGAGGCCACATACGCTGTGACTGAGAGCGCAGGAAGGAAAGAGCTTCTGGTCTTAAAATATATATGCACACGTTTTATTAAAACTCTCCCATAGATCAGAAAATTTCTGGGAATCTGACTTTGCACACGGTTAAAAGAACATTTTCAGGTTTATAATGGTCAGAGCACTGAATAAAACCAAGAGCGTGGTCTTGTTAACAATAAAATGAAGTGTAAAAATGTGTGATTGGTCTCCTCAGGCTTCAGGGGAAGGAAGCGGTTATGTGGAAACCAGACCCCCAAGACCAGGCACGGAAAAACACACGTGGACGGTATGCAACAGCTTCTGTGCTTTCTTTATTTTCTTTATTTCCTCTGAAGTTTTACCTTTGTCACTTTGCTTTCTGTTTGATTGATTGCACATTTTGCTTATTCCTCTCGATGCACTGTTGTACACATAATGGTTCGGGTCACTAATGAGTGTGCTTTAAAGTTGTGGATCAAACATGCACAAGGAAGCATTATTACGTGATGAGGATTCAAATCGCTGATCAAGGAAGACACGGACAGAGTGTGTCCAGCAGCAGACTGTGCTTCTGTAAACTCAGTGTTGAATATACCACTGATATCTCAGATTACTCGACAAGTGAGCGACCACTCATCCCTCTGTGGAAGATTAAAAACTGCTGATTTAATGTCTGGAACACGAGCTGCTTCTGTCGTATACATTTAGAGACAAAGAGCTTTTGCAAAGCGTTTGCTTTTGTCAGACTGAAAAGGAAATGACCATAGTTAGAAACTATAGACTGTACTTACAATGTTTAACCTCACGTTATAAAATGTAAAGCAAATGTTAAATGTTATTTGTTTTTAATGGTCAGCCATTTAACTGATGAATTTATGGTCAGAATAATTAGTTTAAAGTCTTATTTAATACATGATATTTATTTTCTAAATTTTAGGGTAAAGTAATGATAAAAAAAAAAAAAGAGTATCGTTTAAGGCACGGCTACCTGGTGATTGACAGTGACCAGGTATGCTCTCTTCTGGTGGTGTTTGCCACATAGAAACTTTAACTTGCCACACAGGTGTGTCAGCTGTTGGCAAACCAGATTTGGAAAAACATTTTTGGAATTTTTATTTCTTCCATCTCTTTATCAATGACGCTTTAACTGATTTACTAGTGGACAGTTGTCTTGACCTTTTTTTAAACGTTCACTCACAGCTAACCGGGTAGCTCGGGCTCTTCCTGTCGTGTCAGGCTGGCTAGCTTGCTGAGCGGCTGTTGCGGTGGTGCTCATTCATCCTGGTGTTGTGGTCAGATGAACTCCAACTCTAAGTGTCTTACTTGACAGCTGGCCAAGACACAAGAATCCCTGTTGTCCTCTTGAGATCTGCTGCAACACAGCGGAGCAGAACAAGGACTAAAAACTGCAATCCAAGACCATACAGCTGGGGTCCATTCATGTGATGAGAGTCTCTCTGTTGAGGCAGCTCATTCTATTAATCCATCATCTGATGTTTTTGGAGTGGAGCGTATTATTTAAAACTTTATTTGAGAAAGCATGCATGTGCCACAGCTCAAAGCAGCATGCCTCTTCTGGTCTGTTTAATTTAGCATGAACCAACCCGAGGCTTCAGAACCATTAGTCTCGGGTTAGGGACCAAATCTACTTTAAATGATCTTGTTTGTGTTTATTGGTGTCCTAATACAAAGTAATGCTTGGAACACAAGTTCTGAGCTGTTAATATTTCGCTACTTATCTGGCATAAGCGGTACACTTTGTGTATGTAGAGTTATTGTTGGTTCAACTAGTAACATGGATCAAACATGGCCCACAAACTGGTTTCTTTATCGCTCTGCTATTCACGCACACATTTCCTCACATTTACGTTGCTGGGTTCACTCACGCTCATGTTCTTCTGTGCATGCATCATCTACAACTACCTTTTGGTGACTTCCATCATCTCCCTTTTTTGTCACTCTATCTTCAACCTCTTTGTCTTTCTGTCTCCCTCGCTCTGGTTTCTGTCTCGCTCACTCTCACAGATTCCACAGTCACCCACTCACATCTTCCCACCCTCACAGATAGCCACGCAGGCTGAAAACTAGCACAGTCCTCCACCCTGCACCGCCATGCGCTGTGCTTGCATGCATGCACTCCCACTCGCAATTATAGTGAATGAGTGAGTTAGAAAAACCAGATGTCAATTTGGACTCAATCTGATCCAAGTTAGAGGCCCCCGGCCTCAAGGCTTTGTTATTCTGACTGGTTTCTCAATCAAACGTGTATACAGGAACTGACAGGGGTGGAAAGAAAGTTGGAGAGGGCAGGTACCTCCAGTCGGAAGTATCTTCATCATTACAGGCCTACATTCCCTGCCTCAGTGCCTCGCAGGGTTTTTTTTCCCATCTTCATAGACTTTTACTAGCATCATATAATATACTACGCAATTTAAAAGACAACAGCTGGCATTTAATGCCCACATGCTAGTGTTTTCCATCTGATGATGATGATCTGTTCACACAAAGTATAACTTACACTCTGCACAATTGTCCAAGTGGTGCAATTTAGGCAAGTCCGGGCAAGGACAAGTTAGAGAGGGAGAGTTGTAGAAGTGAGACTTTCCATTTTGTCATCCTGGAATTCACGGTGATAGATGGCAGAGTGAGGCAGTCATCCTTAATGGTGTCACAGCTGGGAGTGAAGTGTCCCCTTCAGCATGAAACCCAAAGAGTATGATACTTGAATCAGTTCTTCGTTGGCCAAGAGCTCAGAGGATTTTATCGATTGTAAATGTGAACAAGTGCATGCTTCTCTCTAAAGTTCATGAGCGGACTGAGTTCTTGGGTTTATCTCCACATATTTCTACCAATTCAAGTATCTTGGATATGAAAACACGCAATTAAACTTTGACTTGTTCAGCAATAAAACCGTGAACCTGTGAAAACACCATTTTATATTCAGAAGGGAGAAAACGTTGAACATTCGGACTGATACACTGAATGAACCCAATTCATGTAATTAGATTAAACGGTGAAGATAAAAATCTGCAGAGATCGGTGTTGTGAAATGAGCTGTTGCTCCAGTGTGTGTTGCCTTTCTAGATAATTGCTGAAGAAATCTCCTTTTTCATCGTACCTGTAACCGTGTCTCACATTTTGTTTGCAGTTGGGTTTGTAATGAGACGCAGCACTGTTTCACTGTTTTAGTGAATTGTTTCTATTTAGATCATTTCTTCTTCTTTTTCTTTCTAATTCTGATTCTTCTGTTACCCAACACCATGTTTGTTGTGTTTTCTAAACACACAGGCTGTTTTCCCTTTGTCCTCGGGCCAACCACAAGTATGTGCAGATTTCAAGAAGTTTCTCTGTGATTCTTTAGAGCGCTTTCACAGAAAAGAAAGAGGGAGGAAAAAAAGAGGCTGAACTGCTGTGGAGGTGGGATATGCTCGTTGCTGAGGGAGCTGCATACCTGCTCTTAGATTCAGGGGGTTGTGTGGTTCAAATCCATCAACACTATGTTCTAAATAAGCCTCCCACCCGACATCCCCCGCTATGATGGATCGGTGAAGATGAAGTACGGTATTCTCCATCACGTTGATGCAATTTTCGAAGAGTCAATAATGCTCCAGCCAGATTCTTGGCATAGTCAGTGCTGTGAAACACAGGGGGAAGGAGTTTGTCCCACAGAGGAAACTGGTTAATTATCAACAGTGGCATCACTCTGGCCCTTTAGCTCCCCCCCTCTTACATTCTTCAGCCCGCTCCCCTCTCGAATTCCTCAGGTGACCATCTGAGGTGTGTCACCGGTGAAGAATGAGACAAAGAGAGGGAGTATTTGCATTATTTCCTGTTGCTTTGGGAACATTTCTGACCTCCCCTCGCCTGACCTTTAATTGTTCCTGTTGCGTCTCTAAGGCCCGCTGATTTTAGTAACACAAGATTGTCGGCAGACTGCATGCGGTCTTTCCTTGGTCCAAAAAAACCTGCTCATAACTTTTCTATTGAAGGGACAAAAACAAAGACATAATGAGTCTAATTAAGCTCGTATGTGAGCACTTTGCTCTTGTCAATCCTTTGAATTTAATGACTGCATGAAGTGTAGAATTCATGGACAACACCGAATTCTAAGCCTTTATTGCTCCCGCTTTCAGTTGTAGCTTAATTGTGGGTCTCTCTGCCTTCAGGTCTGCTCTTTCTGGGGTTGAGATCGGGTGACTGACTTGGCCATCAAAAATATCAGATTTTTTTTTGTCTTGAGAAACTCTTGAGTTGCTTTTACAGTAAGCTGTAGATCATTTTCCGTTTGCACTGTGAAGCTCTGTCTCAGCTAAGCAGAGAGTAAAGCTCTGTACACTTCACAGTTCATCCTTCATAGACATACGGACCCCTGCCATAACACTACCTCCAGCCTCTCTAACAGAAAATCATGGATCATGAGCTGTTTCTCTTGTTCTTCATGCTTTTCTCTTCTTATCATTATGTTAAGAGATTATGTCTCAAAGTCTAATCTAATGTTCCTGTTCTTGAGTGCAACCACTGATTTGCCCCTTGTTATATATTCTCTGTATTTCTAATATAGATGTGCATTTTAGTTGGAGTTGTTTTTCTTAACGATGGAAATAATTCTGCGATCATTCACTTTACTTGTGTTCGGTGGTCTTTCAGGCCTTTTAGTACTTCAGTTCAGTAACACCAGATTGTTGATTTGGCCACTGTCTGTAATTTCTAAACAGTTAATACAACACCTTTTTTAAATGCCTTGATTTAAAGCTGAACATCTGCAGAAACAAAACTACACAAGTTGTGTTTTTGTCCATCAAGGTATGGACCTAACTGTGTGATTCTGTGTTATAATCAGTGTTCGCACAACATTTTTCTATTAATACCAAACCGATAAGGCAGCAGCAACAGCATGACTGAACACACTCAGCCAGTTCAGTGTGACGGGCTGTGGGTTGTGTTCCTGTCAGCAGAGGTCTGCTACAGAACCCAGGCATGAGATGTCTGACAGTGATTAACACAAAAACGGCAATTACAGTCGACTTGACAACAAAAGCAGTTTGCCAGTAAAAGAAAGAAAATCTGGTACTGGTTCTCTAACTTGGAAAGCACATGTTGACTCAGTCATGTTTTTCAAAAGGGTTGGTGTAGAGCTGGGAAACAGTTTTGTTAGTTATTAAGAGAGCTTTGGCTGCACAGTCTGTAAACATTAATGCAGATGAATGGCACAGCAGGGCCGAAACATGACTCATTATGGTTAGGGTTGTTTGGCATCAAAGTAACAAGGATAACTTTTTCCCAGGCTGCAGGATTATTTCCTGGGCTCTTCGATGGATGGAGGGAAACCGAGCCATAAAATCTAGAGCAAGATCAGTGCAGCTTGCAGTAAATGCCACCTCCTGCCCTTTTTAAATATGCATCTCTGTCTGTCATGTGATTATTTTTCTGCAGACGGCTCGTCCAACTTTGAGGCCCATTCCACACCCACCAATGACCAGGAGTGATGAGACTGGTGAGTCTATGTGACACTCGACTTAGATTTATTCATTTTCAGTTCATCTTTTCATACAACCCTGTGTTTTTACAGATTCTTTTGAATCAGCCCCTAGCGAATGTCAGTGTCTTTAATAAATTTATCATTTTACTTTCAAAGATGGAAAATAAACTCTACACTTCCACATGCTGACACAAGCTCACCTGCCGGGTATTACTAGAGGAGTTTAATGGCGCCACATGTTGCCACTGAGGTCATATTTGTTAAACGTGCATAGCTGAACCAGCCCGGGCTTGTTATGAACAGATTTGCTGATAAATGTCTCCATCTAGTGGTCAACATAAGTAATGCACTATGGAGGCTGGATTATTTCTCATCTGAACAACAAAAATTTTATTTCACGTTTTTGATGCTTTCATAATGAATTTATAAGAGAATGTATTCAGAACAATGTATTCTCATATACTAGTAGTATCTCACATACTGCTAGTATAAATATAATAATTTGACTTCTGTACTTTAAAGACTAAAGACTATACCATTAGTGGTATGTGTACTAATTATTATAGTGGAAAGAGGAAACCATCAAAGGTCACAGTATTGATCATTTTGTGTGTAAAAGATGAATATAGCCAACCTGATGATGATTTCTTTTTTTTTTTTCCTTTTCTGAAAACATAAGCTTGTGGCTTCTTTTCTTAACCACACACTTTCTGTATTGTCTGGCTCACCTTAATCACCAGATTATCAACACTTTACTAGTTATGCTTCATCTAATGGTTCTTAAAGTCATTCTTTCACAGTTTACTTAGCTCAGCTGAACATACTGCCCTCTAAAGGTGTTTTTATGTGGTGTGCTACAATACATTACTTCAGTTCAGCCAAAAGATGTTGGGATTATTAAACACTCTGTGTACTCTCAGTACTGCAGTACTGCCCAAGCCTAACTATCCTTGCATTTTCAGGTAGGCTGCACATCAGTGCATGTCCAAGCATTATGTTACTAATGGCTCTGGTTTGAACCCGCGTTTGATTGATGGACAAAACGCTAACAAGACTTTTCCCACAGGACAAGTGTTTGCTATCAGAGCTTAATGGGCAAAATGTTTGGCTTATGTCCCAAAGCTTGCTTCTTTGTAGCTGACTCAAGGAATTCTGGAAACTTCATTTACACTGTCATTTTATATTGTGTTCAGCAAGCGACTCCCAGTACGTTTCACTTTCTGTGGAGTCCAGCTCCGCCCTTCGCGGGCCACAAGGTGGGTTGAAGGGAGTTTAAAGACACAGACAAAGCATCCATCTCCTGCTGTGTTGAGTTGTTCTTCTTATGGCATGTGCAGCTATGCCATAAGCTACACAAGGACTGTATGCATGCATATATGCTTTTGAATGCTATCAATGCTTTGATAGAAGGCATTTAAGAAAGGGAAAATTTAAGACTACACTACACTACTGGAGCCTTGGGTGTCACCACACGTAGTTGCTCCAATTACCACTGGGACCATCACACTCACACAGCCTTGGGGTGAAAAACCCTCCATGCATGGTCCTGCTCTGTCTCCAGCTGCAGTACATCTAGTAGATCTTCTGAGCACTCAACCTTCTATCGCACTTTGTAATCTCGGACGGGGTTATGATATCCCCCCCCTAACCTGTTGTCCTGCTTCCCCCTTGCTGTAGCATGTGTTGTCTCTTCTTCCGTTGAAACGAAATAGCTACTCGTCCGGATACAGACGTCCCAGGCAGGAATCGAACTTGTGACTCGTAACGTGTAGTCTTAGCACTACGCTATCCAGCTGAGATAGATATAGAGAGAGTTTTATTTATTTTTTCTTAAACACATTAAAGAACTGGAGAAATGTGCAGGAATAGTTTCTGGGGCTGCTGATGCTGTTTCTAGTGGCATTATTTTATTCCACGCTGATTTATCCTTTGCCTAATTTTTACATTTTTTTCTTAAACCTGGAATATTGAAGATGTTCTTGCAGTGGACATCATTTTGCTGTGCAAGTGAGCAGCTTCACACTCAAACTGAGACCGGCTGGAGGTCAAAGCCGGTCACATGTGAATGTTATCATGGTATCTGTGCATGTGGGTGTGGGCAGGTATTCAGTGACTACTGTTAATCCTTTACATGGCTGCAAATTATGGCTGTGCACGCACACAGATTCGTGCTCCATCAGGCAAAAAGTCGTTTCCTTCTCGTCTTTTGGGAGCAGGAAATGTCCTGTTTATTGTTTGGGATGTGGGATACAGTCGTTATTCATTTTTGAGAGGTTTTCATGAGGATATTAATGACTCTCCCCTCTGCTGTTGTTTTCTCGGGCCAGTCGAGGCTAAAGGAGAGAAGGGCGACAAAGGGGACAGAGGAGAGAAGGGAGAGAGGGGTCCAGCTGGGCCGAAGGGAGAAGCAGGCTCTGGCTCATGGAGTGGATCCCATGGAGAAAAGGTTTGGACTCAAACACATGTTTTAGCCTTTATAGTGGATAAAATAAATGTAGTTATCTAACTGGTATGCTGGTGATGCTTGAAACAGTTTTTTTAAAGGCTGTATTAGGGTGCTAGATATTGTTGATACGCTGAAAACTAGTTCATTTAGCTCATTGCTCTGTGTTTGCCAGGCAACATGATGTCATAATATATAACATAATTAAACGTTTGTGAATATAAATAAAATGTTAAGATGTTGGTAAAAATGGCCCGTTTTTAGCATCCAAGTGGTTGCCAGGCATCATAGTGACGTAATAATGTCCGAGATGGATGTGTGCGCCAAGTTTGGTTACTTAACTTCTGATAGTCTAGATCAGGGGTCTCAAACTCACGGCCTGGGGGCCACTTGCAGCCCATATATTGACGTATAGAAATCTAATGTAATTTGGCCCTTGAAGTTACTTTTTTTTTTTGTTAGGGAGGATTTGTTTGTTGTTGACTGCAATGTGAAAATAAGTTCTTTAAAAAGCAAAAAAATGATTTAATATGAAGGCAATATGAGCAGAGAGTACAACCATGTTGACGAATTGGCTGTGTTAGTTCAGTGAGAGAGTCAAAAACTAATGTGTACACTTATGTCTGCATTTTTATTTTGTTAAATACGAACAAAAATGATAGCAGAAGTGCTGCCACGTGTCTGGCCAGAAAGTTTATTTGATAGTTCAATGCAAGGGTACAGTTAAGAGTGAGAAAAAAAAATTGCATTCACGTTTGCAGTTTTGTCTTGTTATACAATATTTGAAATAAAAAAAAACAAACACAACATTTTCGGAAATATTTGTAGGTGTTTTCTTGTTTGTTTGTAAGGGGGGGGTTGTACTACTTGAACACAAAAGTGGCCCTCACATGAGATGACAGGGCCGCCCACAGTTTGAGACCCCTGATTTAGATGGAGGAGGAGCCGCACAGATCTATCGCTGCAACCTCTTTAAAACATGGAGAGAGGCTGAAACCACTTCGGTGGTGAGTCTTGTGAAGGAAAGAGATGTGTTGGGTCTTCAGATGTTGCTTCGTTGCAACAACGTTTTTGCAGATGTGTTCTCCCCCCAGCCCAGTTGTATCTAAATCATAGAGAACCATTTTGAAAAATGCCCTGGCATGACAGGGTGTTCATAGCCCTACAGATGACCTGAGCATAAGAGCCAAATTGTTCAGAAGGATTTGACTGAGATGCTGAAAATTGGAGTAATGGAAGAGTCTCACAGCATTGACGAGCTCCTAGTCCGGTTAGGCACTGCTTGCTTTGTAGCAACACTGGATTTAACCAAGAGCAACTAGCAGATTCCCTTGTCTGCAGGAGCATGTGCACCAGCTGGCCATGGTCCTGGAGTCCCTGAGGCGAGTGGGGCTTATGGCCAACTGGAAGAAGTATGCAGTTAGCTGGAGGGAGGTATAGTATCTGGGGAACCACTTGGGAGGCAGGCAGGTGCACCCTCAGATGGAGAAAATGGCTGCTAACGCATCCTGCCCGTGTCCCAAGACCAGTGTGCAGTGTTATTAGGGGACAGTAACAGGAATCTGGCAGATCACACAAACAGCCGGGACTGATTGTGTGATCATGCAATCGCTATTTCAGTAGCCAGCTGGGACCCAAGGGGAGAACTGCAATGGGAACAAGTCCACTGAAAGAACACTGTAAACAAATGTCTCCAACCCTACAACAGTGTGTACTTGTTGGGTCTTTTGTGTCATACGCACAACATGGTGTTTGCAGCATGATTACAGGGTGGAGCACCATTGAGTAAACCAGGCTGGGTAATCTGAGCTGCGCATAAGCGCAAACAATGACTCGATCCTTGATCCGAAAGCACAGGAAAACAATCCTCATTCACCGGTGATAACCCAATGTACTCATAGAATACCTACCCCTGCCTGCCACCCCTCACCAAGGGCAACTCTGGACCGGGACAGAGTCTACCAGGCAATTCTGGATTGTGTGAAGCTCTCTCTGGAGGATCATGATACCGCTGGTTCTGGGGGTGCTGGATGGAGGTCAAGCTGCAGTTGGCTCCCACCTTGTGTGTCACTTAATACTAGGAACCAACTGGTCTGGGTTCAATAACTTGGTGGCAGGTAAACAGTATGGAGAGCAAAAAAGTAATGATTTGGCCAAAACAAAAACTAACCACTGGGTAATATCTGATAATAGCTTCCTGCAGTGTCATATTGTTTTTTTCCATAGCAAAGAGTTTGAATGCAATTAACAAAAGCTTGGCCCCTCCTTAGGAATTGTGTCCATTTACCCTTAAAGCCTTCATTCACTTCCACTGCCACATATGTTTAAAAAAAACCTGTAAGATTATCAATCTCTGAAAAAGCTTCAATATTTATAAGGTCGTTCATTGGACATGAAATACCTGCATTTACAAAATGTAAAAATTATTGTTGGATATGTTTGACACGACCACAAAAGAAAACCCACTCCTCTGCAAATACAAATTTAATTCCAAGTTTCCCAAGTGATAATTGTTTTAATTTTATTTTAGTTATAATAGTATTGAGAGAAACCTAAATGAAATGCTCCAGAAAATTATTGCCTGGAGAAAATGTTAAATCTGACAATGGTAAGGCCCCGGTAGCGTAGGCCCCTCTAGCTGTCCCCTGGCAGACTGTCCCGAGCAGCCAGGTAAAGAGGATGGCTGCGTGACCGTGAGGAGGAAGCACAGTCGTAAACAGAGGCCCCAGGTACACCACCAACCTGTTCATGTGTCTAACTGCTTTTCCCCACTCAGCGCCACACCCGCCGGGGATCAGAGTCAATTGTCTTCCAGGGGCCAGAGCAGGCAACATTAAAGGGAAATTGTCACAGTTCTTAAAAGACTCAGGCGCAGAACAGGGATCCTTTGTAGAAACAACAGTGCTTTTATTTACAGTAAATACACCTCGTGATAATATATACAGTGTGCAGGAAGGGAGGGGTCCAGGGGCTCCAGGGTCCATGGGGAAAAAGGAAAGGATCCAGACACGCTCCTCTCAGAATTCCTCTTCAGCCACTCACGCTTCCTCACTCTCACTCGCGGGACTCTCAGATTAACAGGGACAGGTCCAGGGAAGATGCATACACACAAAAGCCTCAGTTAGCAACAGACTCGAAAAACAACTCTCGGATTCTAATTTCAAATAACAGGTTGACTGACGCAGATTACTCCAACGATCCAGCGACGAGTAGCACAGAACCACCATCTTAAACAGGATCACTGGAGATCAGCGGCAGATGTGATGATTGAACACAGGCGTTTGGGCCAGAGGCGGGAGCCCGTAATGAGCGCCGCCCTGGCAGAAGAGAGGGAGAGAGGGAGAGAGAGCACCAGAACTAAAACAAAACATGTCGCTTAGCACGGGGCCAGCCGGCAAGACACAGGACCATGACAGAAATGTAAAACTGCTGGCTAAGGGTAAACGTAAACTCAGTAAAATTGTAATTCATGTCGGCAGTAATGACACCCGGTTACGTCAATCGGAGGTCACTAAAATCAATATTGAATCGGTGTGTAACTTTGTCAAAACAATGTGGGACTCTGTAGTTTTCTCTGGTCCCCTCCCCAATCAGACCAGGAGTGACATGTTTAGCCGCATGTTCTCCTTAAATTGCTGGCTGTCTGAGTGGTGTCCAAAAAACGATGTGGGCTTCATAGATAATTGGGAAACCTTCTGGAGGAAACCTGGTCTTATTAGGAGAGACGGCATCCATCCCACTTTGGAAGGAGCAGCTCTCATTTCTAGAAATCTGGCCAAGTTTATTAAACCCCCCAAAGTGTGACTATCCAGAGTTGGGACCAGGAAGCAGAGTTGCAGTCTTACACGCCTCTCTGCAGCTTCTCCCCTCCTGTTACCCCCCCTGTTACTCCCCCAAAACCCCATCCTCTTAGAGACTGTGTCAGCTCCCAAACAGACAAAAAACAAACTAAAAATCAGCAAAAAACTAATTAAACATAAAAAATCACAAAGTAAGAACAATACAGTA
>VOQK01034891.1:0-13462 GCA_015052645.1 Benitochromis conjunctus
TATATACATATGTATAAAAAAGCTGAAAACCTGCTGAGTTTAGTGGTGTTTCAAAATTGGAGGTCATTAAAATATGAGTATGCAATTCAGATTGTGATTGCTTTTAATTTGTAGCCAGCTCTCAGTTTTGCCTATAGGGAATAATGACATCACTTTGTGGATGGTGAAGAAGGTGGCTGGCGAGGACCAGACCCATGGATCGCTTCCAGAAACACTCTAACCTTCCAGTGAAGCTGGATTTAGGTGTTCGGTTTCATCCAAGCTGACGATCCTGCTGCCAAAAAGGCAAATTCATGTGAAGCGGATCTGCCACCTTCCTGGCTTTTCCCCTCAGAGCCCCGAACCACACGCTCTGTGACGAGTATAAGTTTGTTAAGCTGAGCATGCGGCCCTTTACAGAGTAGCGTGGTCCTGAGGGGCAGGTGGGAAAGGTGTGGCAATCAAATGCTGTCTTGTTAACTGGAAATATCTGGCAGTGGAGACCATTACAGATTAATGTGCAGCAGGTGTCTAGACTAGCAGGGAGAAGTGTACTCGATGAGTAATTGACAATGCAGGTGCATCTTGGGCCACTGCCAGCATGTGTGGCTGCTGTAATGTTTTTTAGCTGCATGACATCTCTGTTTAAGGGCTTGAGCTATTACATAAAATGCCTCTGAGCTATGATAAAAACACGGTGCCTGAGAAATGCCGGATTTGCTGTAAAACATCCCTCAACTCTTACAGGCTTTTTGTTTCTTTTACATTGACAGCTATTAATGTAATTTCATATGTTCAGTTTTTGGCTTGTTTTAGTGATATAAAATGACTTGGCAACCTTTCTGGAATAAAACCCTCCTGACTTTGTCCACTTAATCATAAAAACCTGGTGGGTTTGGCTTCCTTTGTTGACTCAGAGATGCCTGAGCCAAGAAATACAATCAAATGGTCTTGAAAAAGCCAGTCATGGTGGGCAATACAGACAGGATAATGTCACTTGATATTCGGTGATATTGGGATAATGGTTTGATGTTACTTGCTGATACTAATGGTCTTACTGTTGTGGTAGTGTAACCTTACAAGGGGCAGGGTGGAGCTCATATGTACAAGTAAATACTAGAAAAATACTTTTTACAGCATGCATGCTTCTGATTTAAAGTCCCACTGCTAACTTCTAACTGAGCATTTTTAATGCTTTCATAGACCAAGGCGCTATTATTGAACGCAAAGTCAAATTTTTACTTTCTTACTGTAAGAGGGGGATATTTACAGTACACAGGGCTGAAAACAAATCTGTTTGGTTTTTTAAACAAGGAAAAACGATGCAACTGTTCAATACATCAACAAGTGAGCAATATCTGATCTGTGTTAAATTTACTGTTGCCGTAACAGTCATGCCAGTTTTATTCCCTGATCTGTGTGGCTGCTCCTGGCTCGAGGCCCTCGCTGGCTATCAGTCTCCAGGGCTAAGAGGATAATGTGTTAGCTGATATCTTAGCTCAGTGTGGTGCTGAAATGGGAAAAGGGGGAGTGTGGAGGCAGTAATGATGGACCACTTTGGTTTCTCCTGAGAACAAGGAATTCAGACCCAATCTCAGAGGGTCAGTTTATGCGCAGAAACCAGTGCGTTGGCTTCCTGAACAACAACTGTGTTTATTTCGTATCTCTGCAAATTTGCTATTCAGGTGCAACAGAGCGTTACGAGTGTTTGGTTTTTTTTTTAACCATAAAATCAAGAGATAAAATTGCTTTTAAATTATGTTGGAAATCTAAAGCTATGTTTATTTGTGCAATCAGATAAAAAAATATGTAACTGAAGCCATGTTTTTATGACTTAGATAAGGCACGAAACGTGACTTCAGCGAAGTGGCTTCATGGTGAAACAAGTGCGGAGGCCGTGCCAGGCGAGGGTCCTCTTTCTCTCCTCACACTGAGCCTCTCCAGTCATGGATCACAGCGCTGGAGAAGCAGCTAATAGGTCTCTCTAGCTGGGTCTGTGCTAAATACTCCCTCCACTAAAATTATTCCTCTGAGAATCAATGGGCCCATTCTTTTGTGAGCTGTAGTTTGCTTGATGGTCCCAACCTCAATGTGAAACATTAGACAGCAATGGGGAAAACATAAAACATAATACTTGTGTGACCAGCTTGTCATTGGCTGCGTTAAGAATTTTGCCCAAGATAGTAGATTCAGTGAGGGAGAGAGCAGTGAGGGTAATAGGCTCTCCGCAGATCAAATCACAGCGCTGATGCACAGAAAAGGAGGAGGCTTTTGATGGGTATCACTGTAAATATTTTGGCTGCCTTTTTTTTGCAGGAAGACAAACATGCAATATTTGATTGCAAAGTGATGCTGGGCTGACTTTTGCTTGCTGGTCCGGCCTTTTGATGCAGATTTCCGTGCTTTAGATGCAAAAGCATCGAATGTAGCTTTTTCCTTGAGCGCCATGACCAGGTCAAAGTTTTAACTTACCCTCGGAAAGTTATTTTAATATCTACTGTACTTGATGTCAGGTTCTTGGTATGAAACACACCCTTTTGGGTTAATTTTATAAGTTTGCCATGTGGTCAGAGCAAGCACCTTGAGACCAGGGGTTAAAGATGAACCACAGTCTTCTCGTCTGCATCCTCGTTTTTGATCAAGCTCCACAAAAATGTCTAAAATCTAAAAACGGGGCAGAGGATTCGGTGGAAAAACAAACATCTCTATTTCAGCTCTTTATAATGCTGATCATGTTTTCTCTTGAAGGCCTTTTTAATCTTCCAGTAATTGTTCTTTCAGTCGACCGCAAGGATCACTGCTCTTCACCCAGAGAGCCCGGCCTAGCCCTCCACCGCAACATCTCCGCTGTCTCACCACAATAACCTGGTATTGGATACTTACCCACCCAGAACTCCCAACTGCCAGGATTTCTAGGGTCTTTGCTTCCCAAATCTATGATCACAAATCTGCTCTGACTTTCCCATTCGATGAAGGAAGCCTTTCTTTCTATTCAGAGGCTCGAAAAGCACCAGATCAAATTCTAAGCAAATGTCGTTAGTCATAAAGTCTCACAACATCAAGCAATTTCTTCTTAAATAAGTAGAAATGCATTATGACATAACTGCAAAATCTGCATTTATATTATCTCAGGAGAATGTAAAACTCTCGCGGAGTGGCACAGAACAAATTAAGCTGATTTATACTCAAGTGTTCACAGCAGACCAGCAGAGTAAAGTACCAAAATCAGCTTAATGTGGCTAAGCCTAAATATTTATAAAATCAGTTGTAATGGGCTACTCCCCTGGCAGTACCATCCTCTCCTGAGTTACTGTGGAAAGTTGTGACTTTTGGCATCATATGTGCTCAGAGTTTACCCTCCAAAAAAAGTGAAAAGGTAGCTTTTAATGAAAAATATCAATTTAGTGATCCTAAAAGACCCCAAATACTTGCCATGGGTTTGGTTATAATTATAATATAAAGTTTGGATTCACCTCGTGTTCATGTTCCCCAGCCCATGCCAGACTTCTGCTCAGTTTGTCTATTTGGTTACTATTACTGAGCCTTTGTTTGTAATTCAATGGAAGCTGATATGTGTTGTAAGAGGAGCCTGTTGCTACAAGAGTCTCTGCAAAGGTCAAACATGGTGGTTTGTTTTTCTAGGTTCCCTTTGGGATTCAGAGTGAATAACTTTAAGACTTTTTACCTGTCGCCAATAAGGAGCAACAGCACCCCTGCCAGTCGGTCGGTTAGAAACAAACTTGTCTTTATGGGCCAGCAAGACTGAGTTAAGACAAGAGCTATAATTTTAAATGAAAAACACAACAAGCTTTTAAAGAAGATGAATTTCCAATCCTAGTTAAGCTTACTGTGACAAACATCTCTGGCTGTTTCAACAAATATTTTATCTTTAAACTTCACTTTGACTTCATTTATTTATTTAAATGTTTTATTCTATGTATTAACTCCCTGATTTTGGTGATTTTGAGAAGAGTGCGGACAGCTTAATTTAAATCAAACAAAAGTATTACAGATTTCTCAAAGAACAAAAAAGAGTTTTCTTGCACCAGATAACTGAACATTTGTCATTTGGTCCATTATATTCTGTAAGTGTTGCCGCATATGAGCTGCCCAAGGCAAGAGCACTCTGACCCTAACTGAGTTGGCTTCATGCTTCAAGAAACATCACCAAATGGAAACTTGATCTACATGGTGTGCTGGCACGGGCCCAAGAATGCATGCCTTTTCCTTATTTTGCTCGGCATTAAGATAAGCGCGTGGTACCTGGGATATAACTTATTCGCCAGTCACGTCAGGCTGGAGAGTGGCGAGAACTACATGTGGAATGTTAAGTGCGGTGTATCAGAAAACATCAAAGAAGGCACAGAGCCCCGAGGAGCCCGTAAAATTAATGATCCAGACTGACTTCTGCGCAAAACAAAGAGAGGAGAGAAAAGACTACTGTATGTGGAAAGGTTGCAGTTCAAGTTCCTTTGTGTTTTATGGTCTGCTGAACCAAAATATTTCACCTATTTAAAAATGGGCAGGCTTTACATCCTGGATGTGGCAACAGCTTGGGAAGAGCCTGGGCAAGTTCTGAATAATAGAAAAGGCTTTGATTTTTTATTGGCTTACAAAGATAATAATTAAAGTGCATATTGCAAATCCATTAGCTAGAATCGTGCGCTTTTTCCTGCTTTTAACCCCCACCCCGCCCAAAAAAAAGTGGTTACAAATGTTTTAAAATCACTGGGTACACCTCTAAAGGTAGCATCAATTCATGAATTTTCTTAATTGCTCATCCAAAAGGTTGAGGAGAGGCTGGATTGGGGTATGTCCTGGAGAGGTTCAGATCCACATGACTGATTTTGACTGACTACCCAGAGAAAACCAATTCAGGTACAGGGACATCATTCTACTTCAAACACATGGGTCACCAGCCCGGGGAGGAGACAGCACTAACTATTGTGACAGTGTGCTACCTGTGAAATTATTTCTGTTGCTGAAAACAAAGCCACTTGAATTTGGAAAAACATCAAAATCCACCCAGCTGGCCAGATCTCTCTGATGGTGCCAGAGCAGTGAGTGCTTATGTCCATGGCAGCAATCTCTGCCCACCAAGCAAGACTGAAAAGCCAGAAAAGCTGCTTCATAGGGGAGCTGTAGCGTCACTGGCGCCTGTATGAGAGTGATATAAATCCCAGCTGCTTTGAAAATAATTAGTGCAGGGATCAAGACTAGTAGAGCAGTCTCCCCGGCCTGGCGCTGAAGAGGAGACAGGTGCCACCAGTGGCCTAAGCCACTGGAGCTGCACCCTTGTAGTACAGAGCAGGTCCAGGCTGGGAGAAAGAATGCCAGACTCAATTAGAGCCTCACTGGTCAGGCAACTCTTTTTCCCCTTTTTTGTGCTTCAGCATCACACATTTTAGGCCTGTGGTGGTGGTTGGGCTTCTGGGTGTGGGATTTGTATTGGTCTAAGGGGAGAGAAGAAGAATTGAATTTAAGAGGTGGGATTTTTGTATCCACCCTTATGACCCGACCATTGAAATGATCTCTGAAATGATGAAAGCTTTGCTTATATTTGGCTAATATCTACAGACAAGTGCAATCCAAATAAGTCCAACACAAATAGATGGCGAGAAGATCAGACAAGTGGAAATTTTTATATGCATTACTGAGGTACGTGACAAGGAAACAAAGAACACACCAGTAAGTAATAAATATATATTTCCTAACAAGGTTACAAACACAGAAGCTAAAAATAAAGGCCTTGTTTTGGTCAAAAGATTGTGTTAGATCATCTAACACCGTCTACACCCCCCCTTGTATAGAAATCATGAGGGGCTGCTTCCTTTTCAAAATAGACAATCCAAAAACATACCCAGTTCCTGCAGCTGTTGGGAAGGTGAGTAAAGGCATGAATTTTGCTACTAATTTTAACTACTGCAGCCATATTGTATACATAAATCCAGCGGACATATTAAAAGTCTTTAATGTAAGAGTCAAAAACGAAAATAAGATCAACTAATAGCAAATTTCATCAGTTATGCTACAGACATGAATGAAAATGACTTGAATACTGTACTTACATGATACTTTTTTGAACTCAAGGGCAGGATGGTGTTAAATCCAGAATCCTAGTTGCATAATAACACTTTTATATCACTGCTGACTTAATAAATAAGTCATGACACCCGTGAATTCAGTTTTTCCTACAGCTGAGATGTTTTGAAGGAGTCAGCGCCTCAAAAGTGAGCTTACATGACCACGTCTTCACATTTTGCTCAGTCTTGTAGCAGAGCTTTCCATGTCCACTTACTCTGATGGAAACTCCTTTGGCCCCACTGCTTTGCGGTATCCTGAAAGACTGTCAATCACTCTACAGAGAAACGGTCATTTTCCACTTTCAAGAAGTGTGGGGATTCCTGGTTGTGGGCATCCACAGCACCGGAAGGAAAAACAGGATAAGATATTGTTCCCACAACTAACTAAAGGCTCCCAGGTTTGAACTGGGGATCCCCTTCCCGGTCTGACTTGTGGTGTTCAGTGTTGGAAAACCTGACAATTGAGACGTTCCCATGGCATATTTTCTATTGTCTTTTACGCACGGGTCAGGAATTGTCTTTCCGTCCCATGTGGAGTGCTGTGGTTAGAAAGGATAAACAGAAGGAGCAAGGAGACAGTTGTCCTTTAACTGCAGGAGTCTGGTCCAAACCCAGATTTTGGCAAATATCCACTGTGACACTTTATCACACTTTAGAATGACAGTATCATCTGCACTGACCTCCCGTGAAGAGAGCCAAGAACTGAAACAAATGTCGGAGACTAATTTTTGAATTTGTCCAACATTTGTGATTTATAGTGAATAGCTAAAATTGTGACTGAATGCAATAAAATGTAACGTTCCCGGGGGAAGGACTGACATAATTTTATTGAAATTGAACAATTACTTGTACTGACTTGCTTTAAACAGTCTAATGTAGTGTCATTTCACCGAGTGGCATAAAGTTTTATCACTCAGATATCTTGCATGTGTAACAAGACCTCCGCAGGCTTTATTTAGCCTGTTGAGGTGACATCAGTCACAGGGACGTGAAAGGCATTTCTCTGGCCCATGCCAACAGCCTCATACCTTTGTTGTTGTCGTGGTTAACTTTTACCGCCATTCACGCCTGTGTAGCTGACTCTAGGTAGCTCGATACATCTGTGTCATGATGGAAAAATTCGATTGATGAGGTTTGCATAAAACGTTCTTTACCTCATGCACCAATATTTAGTCAGTGACTTCAGAACGATGACCACACGGTCAGGTCTGGGTCAAAGTCTGTTATAACCCAGAAAACAGGCTCTCACGCTCTCTTGCTAAGTGTCAAGTAAAATTATGACTAGCCTGGTTTATGCCAGAACTGCTCAGTTACAGATTGGCAGCACCTGGCATATCATTGTTTCATGCATGTGCCAAACACACTTCTCTCATTAGTTGTTGAGGGACAGTAGTACATTTTGTTTATTGAAATAATGAGCTGGGATTTATTATTTCCTGTTGTAGAGGAAATGTGGACACTTATTAAAACACCTCACACTCTGGACACTCGTACGACGAAAAGAAGCCGGAAAAAAGCAATAAAGAGGGGAACCCAGAGAAGAATGGGGAAAGTAAGTGTGCCAGTCTTTTAGGAAGTTTAACCTGGAGGCAACACCCTGCGTTGGTCAAAGGCTTTACCTAGGGTCATGAAGCAGACTTGATGACGTGCTCAGGTACTCCTCATGCTCAGCTGAAGCAGCAAGGCTTCCCTTTCTTCCATGAGGCTCAGCCATAGCAAGCCCAGTAAAACTGGGCTGATCTCATGAGCCAAGACTCAGAGATGACTAAGGGAGACAGATGTGCGTGCTTACAAAAAAAATACGCATATTGATTTTATTTTAAATGAATGCCAGTGTCCACATCACTGTCTGCTGCTCTTAGCTCAAGAACAGTCATGGGAACATTTGAGCTTTAAACAAATAATTAACAGTGAGGGAAAAAAAAATCGGGTACATTTTTAGCAGACGTCCCATTTCCAGTTTGAAAAATACACTGGTGAAAGTTGCTCAGTGATTGTTCGCCCAATTGGTCTGTGACCACAATTTGTCAGGACAAATCATATGACTGAGATACTTCCTTTCAAAATAGTGTTTAAGGAACCACCGAAATGGGAAAATCAGCCCTTATTTTCAAATTAAAGGGCAAGCACAGTTACAGTCCACATTACAGAGATTCTTGATCAGTTTTAAAACTTTCAAGTCGTTTTATATCATCGCAACCGCAAATGTTAAATTTTTTGGTTGTTTGAAGTACTCCAGGCTTAGCATAATGATTGAACATTGTATTTACTGGAAACGTTCCACACTTTTATAATGTGGGATATCTGCAGTAGCAGCCTTTTCACTGGTTTTCCTTAGTGAATTTAAGAGTAGGAAAGAGGATGGCCGTTAACTTTGTGTGTGTACTGACATCAGCCACTGACCAAGGCTGTCAAATAGACATCAAAACATGCACTTAGGCATACTGCACACTCCCTTTTCCCACATCCCATCCCAGCGCCCTTTATGTTGTCCACACAATGGAAATCCAAGCACACAAGAAAGATTTTTTCCATGCAAATGTGAAATCCATACAGGAAAAAGAAAAATATGCAGTTGGAGATCCACCATGTGCCCAAAGAAAACAACACTCTGTAAAGTGCTTGTGCAGCCAGTCAGACAACCTCGTGCCTTTCAATTATGCAGCCAGCAGTATATCAACTTGACAAATACTGAAGGATGTGACCTCTTGATCCAGGCTGAACCCAACCTCACCTCAAAATCCTGGTCAGTCAGAGCTGACGAACAACGCTGAAACGTTTCAAAAAGGAAAAGGGAAATCATCAAAGCCACACGCAGTAGCTCCAAACAAAGAGCTTGTTTGCAAAATCAGATTTTAAACTTTGGTCAAAATGTGACGCTGCTTGAGTGAATGAGTTGTCAGGAAGGCCATCTGTAATTAAATTCAATCACAGGGTGGGCCACTGTTTGGATTAGCTCCACTTGTATCAGTTTGTAGATAGTACGGACTTGTGTAGAATCTGCTGTCTACAATTAATTTTGAAAACTCGATCGTCTGATAATTTGCAGATGACACATAATCGTGTCATCATGGCGCTGTGCCATTTTTAAAAAATGTCATGTCATCTGTCTTATTAAATCTTCTTGATGTTTTTCTTTTAACATTTTAGGTAAACACATTTGGTAGCAGATAGCATCAGCAGTCCCCCCGTGGGATGGGGACAGGCTGTGGGAAAGTATATAAAAGTACTCAAATGATGATCACCCTTCAGATGGGACTCTAATTGTCGCTGTCTGAACACCTCCTCCCAGTCTTAGAGACACTGTCGTCTGAAATACGCTGACGATGTTAACAATCGTCTGCTGATGTGCGCAGCAGTGCCTCAGCTCCAGACATTCGGTGCAGTTGGTAGGCTGACAAACCCGATTAGGGTGTCGGAGTACTCCAAGTTCCTTGGTTGATGCAGTAACTACATGTTTCTCAGGCGAAGTACTGTAGATGCAGACAGATAAATGTGGCTATGACGAACAAGTCAGAATGAAACAGATAACTAAAGATTAGCTTGAAGATTGACTGTGACATTACAAGAAATACACCCTCTGTTAATTGTAAGACAGGATATTGAAAAAAAAAGATCTAGTCCCTACCAGGTCTTAAAACTAGGTAAATACAGCTTAAGATTAAAAACAGTGCATGACTATTACACTGTGGCATTATTTAGAAACAGTGGCACATCAATCAGTAGCTTATAGAACCGCTTTTATCATTTAACTTATCTTAAAGTCTCTGACATTAAATTCTGGCCTACTCTTTTTTACAACACTGCATCAGTTCATTCAGGCATTTTTGTGTTTACGGTTCTTTAAGGTTGAACCACAGTATTTCTGTCAGGCTGAGGTCTGGACATTAAGTGGGAGGTTGCAGCACCTTGATTCTTTTCCAAACCTGCTTTTATAGATGTGCTCACTCTGGCTAATGATCAGTTAATCAAGTGCATCTGATTATCAACACCTGACAACTACTTAACCTCTTAATTCTTATGAAAGCAGCAGAGGCTCACTTGGTTTTTCACACATTGCTTCTGTATTTTAAATTCATTTTTAAAAATAGATACAGGATGAATGTGCAATATGTCATGTTTTGTATATCATCTAAGGTCGCGTTTAGCTATTTTTTTAAGAATCGATAAACACCAGATGATTTTTATAATGTCCTAACATGCAAAACCTTTGACTTTAAAGAGACTGTACTTTGTCATTACTCTATGTAGAATATTGACCTTTATGAAGTTTAATATCAAATTGTATGCCTGTTTCTTCTCAAAATGTGAAACACTATCAGTCATGGATTGTCCTCCCTCAAAAACGAAATACTAAATGATAAATTAAAATAGAATTTGTATTTTAGAACCATGTCATCAGTTGCATATTAGCTTATCTGGCTCAAAATCATTCCCATTTCAGAGATTCTTGTATTGAAGCAATATATAGATACAGATGTTAATTGTAAATGGACAAATGAACAACGGACGCCTCGCCATGCTGTGTATTCATCCGTCCTTCAGGCTACTGAACTATCAAAATCCCTGTATTATTCCTTTAACACTAACAGCATTGTCTCTTTAAAAGTCCAAGCCCAGTACTTTTGAACACAGCTGCTAAAAGCATGTTGGTACCTTGAGCAAAATCTGCATGCTTATGATTACAATGTTCACATGGTGATGTTTGCCATCTTATTCATGACATGTTAACGTGCCATCATTTGCAGATTAACACTTCAGACAAACTACAGCGGACTTTGATGAATGGTTCAAATTCATTTTGACTTGAGGCAACAGAAATTCAGTCCATGAGCAAAACACACGCATCAGTTCCACTGTTGTCTATTTATTGCATCCAAGAGTTTGCAGATGTGGTTCATCACTGCACACAGAGGAATATAGAAAAAAGAAATCAACATGCAGGATTGGTAACATATTGTTTGGGGATTCATCCAAATCCCCTCGAGAATGCTGAGAAAACAGTAGACTCATTTTGGGAAACATAAGCCCGTAAGATTTTTAGAACAGTGCAGGTGATCACAGGTCTTATATGTACATTTGATTGGCACTGTCAGACATTTAGAACAACTTATTAGCGCAGCTGACCCATTTGAACGTTTAACTATGTTACGCTAAGCACGTGAAGCATAAAATTAGCACAGAGACTCTGGAGAAAATCTCTTCCATTTTGTTTCAGAAAACTGGAATCTTTAGAATGGAAATCACACTAGACTCCTTTTCCCTGTGAAATAAACACATCAGAGTGGATCAAAACAGTTTAGCTTGAGTCAGTGTTAAATAAGTCCCACATTTTGGCACTCGTGTGCTCATATACAATCAGGCAAATGCAGTAAGACATTTTGCACCTGCTGATGAAAACATTGTGCAGCATATTTCATAAAGTTTAATAAGCCAAAACCACATATGCAGCATGTAGAGTCAGCAGGTCGGCATGTCATATCAAAAGAGCAACTAGTGCTACCATGTTTAGGTCCCTTAGAAGGGAGAAAAGAATCTGAGCCACTGAAAAATGTATTTTTGGGCCATTATTATTTTGTGTGAATCAGAGATCTGAATTCGTTAATGTTAGGATTCTGAGGATAAACCAGAAATGTGAGATTTAATGTGAAAATTTTGACTTTTTCCTCAGATTTCCGTTATGTTTACTTTTATTTATTTATTTATGTCAAAATTTTTCCATCATTCTGAGAAAAAAAGAAATGGCCCAAATCCTCTTTCACAGAGGTGAGCTGCCGCACACGCTCATACTGTGAAAATGTGCCCGTAACTACATTATAAATGTGGCCTCTGATTTTTCCAGTACTTTCTCAACGAATGTCTGAGTGAAGCCATGAAAACAAGTAACATAAAAGTTTAAATTAATCCAAGTCTGCTGTCATTCATTAAAAATCTCTCTTTAAAAAAATGAGTTCCTAAGAATCACGACAAGATTTTTTTTTTTTTGTCCTTTATGCCCCACACAGGCCACACACGGGATATTTATAGTATAATATACATGTCCCAGTAAATATAGTGGATGTGAAATGTACCAGAATAATCCAGGGGAGGAAAATGAGCCACTTTCTCTACCAACAAACTGGAGAGATTTAGGAACGTGGCCTCAGACTTGGCACAAATATGGAAGAGAGTCACGAAGTTGAATGTGGGCAATAAACAACAAGTCACGCAAATGTACAATTCACATGCAACACAGTTGGTGATTCACTTAACCGTCTGGCTGAAATCTTATTCCCTTTGGCTTCGGTTACATATGCCATCATTTCTTATTACAGCAGAGAAGAGACAAACAACTGAAGCTGAATGCAGGTTATCAATATAATACTCACAAATTACACCATGCAGGGAGAATCCAAGCAAACCACTTCTACTGCCAACTTAATTTGAGACAATGGAAACCTTTTGGTCTCCCCTCCCTTTTGAGCAGTCAGAACACTGCTCCCTCCTTACGTCAGCTCCGCTCCCCTATTAAAACAATATACGAAAGACTTTGTGAAATGCTACTAATGACTAAAGGAATTAATACTGAGCCATGGCCATGTCTCAAAGGGTTACGCAGACTTCCCACACTATGAGAGACTGATACAGTGGGCCTCCATGACCACCAGCGTCGTCAGGACAAAAATGTTGACTTCAGGACCTACATGGTTCCTCTTAATTGGATGCCTTTCATCAAACAGTTACCAGCTTGCTTCTGCCAATGAGCTGGGAAGGGAAGGGCTTGAGAGAGATAACACAATTACATACGGTGGATGAAGGCAAGTAAAATCAAACATGCTAGAGGACAGCAAACGAGATACGCAGGCAGAGAGCCAGTCTCAAATCACTCTTTTCCTAAACACATTACGGTTTCTCCTTGGTGCCTACGTAATTTATCAAATGAAAATTATAAATATTTGTAGGCCGAGAAGACTTGCAGCCTTTTTGATACTGACTAATGTCATTTAGTTATAACGAGCAAATGAAAAGAGCTCTTGTCCTGCAGGAACATGCATTAGAGATTTGTTTGATTTGCAGAAAAAATTATTTGTGAAGTATATTGTGTAATTTGTAAGAAGACGTATTTTATAAAAAGGAATGCCGGGCAATTCATAAACCTCTATACAACATGGTCCCCACTGGACAGGTGTTTTTACTCATTTTGGCTGATTAGAGCTGTGCTGAACACTGTGTGTGGCATCTGTGTGTGTGTGGTGGGGGGGGGGGTGGGGGGGCAAGTTGGTAATTTCTTTGTCTGTCAGCACGATTATCCCAAACATACCAGGCTGAATTTCATGAAACTTGCTGGAGGGGTGATGCATGAGCAAAGGAAAATCCATTTATATTTTGATGCAGATCCTGGTCCCTAAAAATTGTGACAT
>VOQK01034903.1:0-16034 GCA_015052645.1 Benitochromis conjunctus
TCGCCCTAGAAGACTGGACTGGGATTGCTCAGGAGACATGTGTGAGACTTGTTGGAAACAACAGCAAATGTCTGCAGACTGTTATCCAGTAAAGGATACACTATTAGCACCAAGGGTGCTAATAATTTGTTTTTGGGTTTTTGTTAAATAATTTTGTTTTTTTGCACAAAATAAAATAATGTAAGGATCCAAAATAAAACTAGGATGTTTGGAAAATTTCCTTGCTCTATATAAAAGAATTTTCATGGGGGCTAATAATTTTGTCCTCATCTGTATATCACAGATCTAGAGGGTGTATAGTGACACCAGGAGAGTATGAGCACACTAATGAAGATCACATCAAACAGGAGCACGGTTTCAAATCCATGGAATAGCTGTATTGATCTGTAATGCTCTCTGTCTGCACTCTGGCTTTATTAACTCACGACAGCAGAAGAATGGAATGAAGCCCGAGCCACAGCCATATGAGGTTACCAAATATCGGTTAGGCTCAGTGCATGTAATGGGTGGTTAATGTCATTCTCAGTTAATCCTTTGTCATGTGACTCACCAGAGTGGTCTTAGAGACAAAAGAAAGACCGTGAACAACTACGGCACATGAAAAAAGAAGTTTATTGAATCTAAAATGAGCTTTAATATTTGATTGATTCTTACTTGGTGAACTTTAGTAGTTGGACTGCATTGTGTCTCATGGTACCTCGCTGCTGGCTCAGTTTACAGTGTGATTTATAGAATTTCAGTGGCAAACACCTCGACTCAATGTTTAATTCAACACAGAAATCCCTAAAGGGGAAGCTCTTCTAATAGCTATGAGTTGCTGGTTCCAATTAGAGAACACAGAAGTGAATGAGAACACCATTGAATTAGTTTCAGTAAATTGGGGGTCAAACAGGGAATTCCCTACTTAGTGTTTACGTGACACTTTTGAAAATTACTGCTCAATAAATTAAAATTTAAGACCTTGTCTAACACTTAATTGACAAGAATTTTACTCCATAGTGAACAACAAGTTTTCTTAATGGGCTGTCAAACAGAAAGAGTCTAGCAGTCCTGAGTTAAAGGTACATTGGGTAAAATCTCACTATTAGATATCAGTAGATTGCAGTTTGCAGTTAATTTAATTCTAGTTTTGTACGTCTCCCAATTCAAGTTCATAATCCCAGCTATGGTGGCTGCTGCAGGACAAACAACTCTGTCCACTGTTCATCTGTAGTGAGTTCAGGCTGTAAGTCTGCTGTTTACCTCAGCTGTCAATATGACTGCAGTGTCAATATCCTGAGTGCCACATCTATTTACTATAGAGAAAGCTGTAAAATTTTGTGAAAGGAGTCCAATATGAGTCAATGTGCTCACTTCCGACTGATGACAATGATACTGGGGTTAGTTATTGAGGATGTTGTTTTCAGCAGTGTTAGCTGCTCTTAAGCATTGTTAGCTGGCATAAGCAACACTTTCCTTGAAGTGGATATAATATTTTTGGACTCAGACACAAATTCTCATGCAATGTAAAAATGTTATCAAGCTGTTTATCAGAGGGAATGTGTGATGTTTAGGGCACTCAGCCTAACACTTAACAATGGGAGGGTTGCGTGTCTAATATGTTGACAATAAGCAATCACAATAGGAAGGGAAAGACGTAACCAGAAAGAGACAATGAAAATAAATGCAGAAATGTTAAATGGTCATATATAGCTTGAAAGAGCTACTTGTGAAATTTGAATCTTTGAATTAAAAAAATCTTGGTGTACTACATGTGTGGCCAACTCTAACCACAAACATAAAATGTGACTTGACAGAAGGTGATGTTCAACTTGGCCACGGTCCAACGGGGCAACATGGTGGCTTCCACAAACAGTCTGCTTGTATGTATTTGTAATGGAATAAGTCTAAGTCTATAAGCAACATGTACAATGTAAATAATCATAAATAGTTTATATATATGCTACTTGTGAATAGCCACTGAACATTAGCTGAAAATGTCAAACCTCCGAAATCTCATTAAAAAAAGTATGTGGATGCTGTGTAGTGCTCAACATTTATTGGCCTGTTAGTGGCTTTTCTTTAAATAGACACATACCCTTACTATAGTTGTGCTATGTTGCCATTAAGTTTGTCTCATACTTTACATATTCCGCTGTAATGAATATTTCATCGCTAGGTTGGTTTGCTTGCATAAATCTAAGCAAAAACATTCAATTAATGGCAATAAAACATGTTAGTGAAGAAAAAAGGAAATAATGGCATCAGAAGCTAATGAAAACATCAGAGAGAGGGAGCCTTGTGGGTAATTGAATACATGCTGAGTTTGTTCGTGCACTACAAACAAGCTCCTTCCAACTTCTGAAAAAATTCTAAGTAATATAGGATCAATATTCCTCTCTCGTGGGGAGCCATAGTAGAAAGACTAATTGAGTTGAATTGTGCTGACAGTTACAGTAACTCACCTCATTACAGTGGTAAAATGCAATAGAGCGACTGATTTCTGCACATTGAGCACTGTGCTAAATTACTGTCAAAGGATTCATCTGCTACCACTTTTTAAAGCAAAGCATTGCAGTGTGGTAATGTGTAGTGCAGAGGTTAAATATGAAATCGGTCAGGCTTGTGCACCAAAATGCAGAGATCCATTTTTATCATTTCAGACAAGTCTAAAAGAGAATTACATACTTGTCCTAGGGTGAAATCAGTCCTGGGGATTCAGTGATTTTCTTCTGTTGGTAACGGGAACGTGTGGAGTGTCACAAGTACCCCGTCCTGATCCCTATCTCTTTAGTGAATCTTTTTGGATACGAGACAGGCCGTCAACTCTTTGAAGCAACCTTTGCAATTTCATGGTGGCAGATTAAAGAGACAGGAAGTCAGTGATGTAAGATACTGACCTACTGGCTGCCCAGACACAATAAACGAGGCATTAGAAGGAACCACTCGAAAACATAAATGCCAAGTGTGCTTGTAGTAGTTTATTCACAATGTGGAGTGTTTAATAGTGAAATAACGCCAATACAGAGCCATTTTTGGTTATAAGGAAAGGGAAGTTTATATGTGATAACCAATAGGCCCTTGTGCCTGGAAAGCCAATCAGAGCAACATGGATCCATTTCAAAACAGCCTTTTCTTACATGAATTCAGTCAGTTTGTTTTTCATATAGTCTTTAATGTAGGAACACCATAAATGGGAATAGCAAAGAATGCAGAAAGGCTCATCGTTCGAGTCTAAGCTTACATGGATTGATTTGGTTGTATCTGACTTGTTGTAAATGATCAAATCAGATGGGTCGAGGAGATTTCCTTTGTACTATATGAATGTAAGGGAACCAAATGCAAAACGACAGGGCCAAGAATCGTCTTCAGTTTCTCTCACAGTGAGCAACCTTATGATTTCATAATGTTGGTTCAAAGGAAACCCACCATGCTGCTGCAGTTCAACAAACTTTTTATAATGAATATACAGTTACTTACAAAGAACACACCAAAACAATGAGATGAGAGCCCTCGCTACAACAAAGAAAAGAGGACAAAGACAATTAACGAACCACATGATAGGCCATCGGATTCTGGCATCTCCCTGAATTAACATTAGTGATCTAAACTAATAGAACCAAAACGGAAAACAGGACTTGCCGTATCTCCCAACTCAACTTATAATTAATAAACAAAAGTGCAAAAGCAACAGAAAGAAAAAGTTGATGGCGGTGAGGGAAGAAGAGAGAGGGACCAAGACGCCAACCGCCAACCTGTGCATGGATGTACTGAGTCAGATACTATATACACTCTGATCAGATCTAAAGATACTAAAGAAGTATTATTGGGTGTCTGCTCACCAAAACTAATTTTGAACCCTTGAGGTTTAACAATCATGCTGACATGAGGAGATTGGCAGAGATGGCTTTTAAAACTGTTTAAAGTGTTTATGTCTGGGTTTGCTTGCTAGCTTTCTTGTTGACTCTTTTTGTTTTCTCTACAACCTAATGACATATCACCGCAGAATTGATTATTTGTCACATTAAATATGTAAATTATAAATTAGTGCAGACTGTTCCCATGGAATATGCACTGGAGTTCAATAACGTAGTTCTTCCACAAAGAGTTTCACTGAAACGCTCTGAAAAGTTGAAAAAACTGGTAGAAAGACGTTCTGTCCGTCATCCTGTTGTTCTAGCTACGATAGGTATTGAAGGTAACTGTGATATTACATGTTTATAACACAGAAACAAAGCTAAAATATGAAAACTAATAGTGGAATGTGTTATTGTGCAATTCTACAGGTATGGTCATAGATCCTATTTTGCATTTTGAGGGTATAGATATAGATATTATATGTCTAGCTGAGCTCTCCATATTGATTTGTTTCTAGTGCATCAAAACTGCTGTTGTTGGTGTGCTTCTCATGATGCCTTCAGGTTTTCAGAGCATTGCAATCACAAGCAGAGATGGATTGTTGTTTGCGTGCAGTGCGAGCACTCCTCAATAAAGCTTCGTGAAGATGGCAGGATGTGAATTGTGCTACTTTAGTGAATGATACAAACATGACAGAGACCCACTTATTGATGACCTTTACATGAGCGCTGCTGGTATACGTGGCTAAACAGAAAAACTAGGAACTACGGGTTGCACCCAGTAAGTAGAGGAGCTTATGTTAGTGCAGGAAAGATTGGTCCAGTAATTGATCAGCAGTAGACGTTAATTAACTAATTTAATGCTCAGTGAATGTGGTAAGTCATTCATCAAGCAGATCTGGCAAACCATTACTAAAAGCTCATTCATGACCATGAAATAGGCTTTGGAAAAGAAAAGAACAGCTTAACTCAGGGGCCATCTACTGGATGTTTGCTGTTTAGTCTTAATGCAAACTGACTGGTTGAGGAATTGGACTAGTGTGTAACACAAGTCGTTTGAAGATATCCTGTTAGTGGGTGGAAAATTATATTTTTTTATTGGTTTGTGAAAATCCACTCATCAAATTCAAGTAATCAAGTAATCAACTGAAAAATGGATCATTAAAGAAATCTGTTGCAAATTGTTGCAAATCCTGTTGTTGCTGATTGCTGCAAGTTCCTTATTCACGTCTGTGGTTCTCAGGTTCACTTCAAAGGGCTTTCTACCCCTTTGTAATTAGGAGAAACATCATATTTCGATAGAGATGACAGCCATTTCTAACAATTTGGACCATTTCATCATCTCACGGGGGCTTCCTACATGAATTGCAGCCTGGTGAGGTTGTGATTAAAAGGATAGTTCAAAACCGCTGCAGCATTGCCTCTGCAGATTATTAGCATTCATTATTCATGAACTTTGTGACGATTTATTCATGTATCGTGATGAGACCCGGCCCCATCACTCAAGTGAAAGGAGAAAAAAAAAAATACTCCTTTTACTGCACAATCCACAGCCAATAAATGACAACGCTTTTAAATGGCTTGCTGTGCCTATGAAGTTGTGCTAATCCTCTCGCAAAGATAAGACAACGTGAAGTGATGTGATGAAACTTTAATGAACCCTGTGGGAAAACATAATTACAGTTTGCATTGCAGCAGCCAATAGGATGCACAGTGCAAATAGAGCAATATAGAGGGTAAAGAAACAGACTCAGCCCTGGCATAAGCAGCCATGTTGATCACACAGCATCGGGTCAAGCCTAAAGTGTTGCATGCCAGTAACTCCTGCTGCGTTTGAGCGTTCGAGTGGTGAACCCTGTCCTTTTATTCACATGTTTTTAGATGCCTTTTGATTTGTGCACAGCTGTCACGCTTGAGGGAGTCAAAGGAAGCAAAGTGAATTGTCCTGCAGATATAAGGCTCAAGGGAGCCAGTATACCCCTGGTGCTCAATGAAGACATAATTCCATTTTTATTTGGCTGGATCACGTAAAATCTAACACGATAGAGGCTGCCGAACCAGTGACAGCTTACTGCTTGGAATTAATGATGAAAGCCTCTCAGTGTAGTGCTGATTCTGAATGTGAAAATCAAACGCATGTTGCAGTTACATCTTATTAGTTACTGAAAGTGGATGTCTTTAGCCCCCCACCAGATATAGTCAGGGAGAAAATTATTTTAAACCCTGCTGATTTGGTAAGTCTACCCACTAACAATGAAAATATCTGTCTATAATTTCAATGGTGGGTTTATTTGAACACTGAGAGACAGAACAATAACCCCCAAATCCAGAAAAATTAATTTAAAAAAAGTTATAAATTAATTTGCATTTTTATGAAGGAAATAAGTATTTGATCCTCATCAATCAGCAAGATTTCAGGCTCCCAGGTGTATTTTACGCAGATATCTATCCAGATTCTAAACTCTGCACCATGTCCAAGACCAAAGCGCTTTCCAAGGATCTCAGGGACAAGATTGTGGACCTAAACAAGGATGGAATTGGCTACAAGACCATGGCCAAGCAGCTGGGTGAAAAGGTGACGATAGCTGGTGTGATTATTCGCCAATGCAAGAACCATAAAGTAACTGCCAACTCCCTCAGTCTGGAGCTCCATGCAAGATCCCACCTCGTGGAGTTTCATTGAAAATGAGAACATTGAGGAACCAGCCCAGAACTACTCAGGAGGAACTTGTCAATGATCTCGAGGCAGCTGTGACCATAGTCACCAAGAAAACATTCAGTAACACACTACACCATGACAAAGTGAAATCCTGCAGTGCCCGCAAGGTCTCAATGCTCAAGAAAGCTCATGTATAGGCCGTTTGAAGTTTGCCACTGAACATCTTGATGATTCAGAGGGGGACTGGGTGAAAGTGTAGTTGGAATCAACTCAACTAGGCGTGTTTGGAGGAGAAAGAATGCTGCCTATGACTCCAAGAACACCATCCCCATCCTCAAACATGGAAGTGAAAACATTATGCTTTGGGGTCTTTTTCTGCCAAGGGGACAGGATAACTGCACCGCGTCAATGGGAGGCTGGATGGGGCCATGTACCATCAAATCTTGGGTGAGAACCTCTTTTCCTCAGCCAGGGCATTGAAAATGGGCTGTGGGTGGGTATTTCAGCATGACAACGATCCAAATCACACGGCCATGGCAACAAAGGATTGGCTCAAGAAGAAGCGTATTAAGGTCTTGGAGTGGCCTAGTCAGTCTCCAGACCTTAATCCCATAGAAAATCTGTGGAGGGAGCTTGCCAAACATCAGCCATGAAACATTAATGGCTTGGGGAGAATCTCCAAAGAAGAGTAGGACAAAATCCAACCTAATAACGGAAAAAGAACAGAATTTAACCCTTTCATGCATGAATTATGGCAACCTCAATCAGGATTTTTTTCTTAGGTATTTTTATTCATCTTTAGGCATGAAAAAAAGATTTCTTTTTAAACATGTACTTTTCAAAGAGTTTTTTACATGTCCACTTAGGTGGACAACATACATTTTGACTTGCGCATTTGGTATGGATTGACACATCAGTGTCCAGTGTAGTGGTTTATGTGCAAGTATACCATCAACACTGACACAAATACAAGAAAACACCCTTTGAATAGCTGTACACTGTAGAGACCACTACACAACTCTAATCACTTTTATTCATATAGCACCAAATCACAACGCTTTATATTGTAAAGCAAAAACCCTGAATTATTAGAGACAAACCTTAACAATCAGATGAAACCTATGAGCAAGGACTTGATGGCAGCAGGAAAAAAAATCCCTTTTGAACAGGAAGAAACCTCCGACAGGACCAGGTTTGGGTGGAATGTTTAAAGGTGTGGTTACCCTCCTGTAGTCAAAAAGTTGTTATTATGAGAAACATTAATGTAAAAGTAGCCCATGTGAGCATGGCAGAATGCTGTCACCTCTCTGAAATGGCCAATCTTTGGCTAATGAAACAGCTTCAAAAAGCAGAGGACTTTTCTTCATCAAAAGAATAATTCATACTTGCAGTTAAGGGGAACAGAATCTCTCAACTGGCAGAGGTGATTAGCATTCATTGTGCAATGTCCTGGGTTCAAAACCACACCTAACCTCACCTCATTTTTACCATCTAATCACTCTGTACTTGGTATTGCAGACTTTTTTCATGGTTTACTTTAAAAATGTTATTCAATTTACCTATTTATACGGAGGACATTACTATGAATATGCCAGCCTAAATCAACTTTCATGTTCAGTCTTTTGGCAAGATGTTCTCCAGCCAATTAAGCTTAGAGTTAAGTCACAGAAGCAGGATAAAAGCAGCGATACAAAGAGCATTTTTTTTCCTCACACTAAAAACTAATGTCATGCTGCACACACTCATAATGCTCAATTTATCCCACAGTGTTTCATAAAATACTTGTAAATACACCCACACAGCGACAAGCCAAGCACAGCTATTAGACAAACAGCAGAGGACATGGGGCAAGATAGTAATAAGATAGCAAAACAATAATGACAAAAGATCAAAAATACGTAACTTTAATGTGCACACTGAAGTCACATAACGGCAGCAGCTGTGGTTCAACAGCTTGGGCAATAGGCTTTCAAGTGTGCCGTTAAATTAATTACTATCAAACACGCCTTATTATCAAAGCATAACACACACTGTGTCATTTTTCTAGGTCTTTTCAGAAGTTTTGCAAACATCCATCCACTTATCCTTTTCAGGGTCGCGAGATCCTATCCCAGCTGTCTTGGGGCGAGAGGCAGGGTACACCCTGGACAGGTTGCCAGTCTGTCGCAGGGCTAACACATAGACAGACAACCATTCGCACTCACACCTATGGGAAAATTAGAGTTTCCAGTTATGTCTGGACTGTGGGAGGAAGCTAGAGGACCCACGCAAACACGGGAAGAACATGCAAACTCCACACAGAAAGACTCTGGCCTGACGGTGGAATTGAACTCAGGACCTTCTTGCTGTGAGGCAACAGTGCTAACCACCGTGCCACTGTGCTGCCCGTTTTGCAAACATTGAAATTCAAAATATGCGTCTGTGTGGGAGGACAATAACAGTCACCTCAAAGTGTTTTAAATGGCAAGATTAAGACCCTAAAATATTAAAAAGAAATGGATGTTTTACTTTGTCCTCCTGACAGCAACAAAGAAAGGAACTTGGTTCACCATCTTTACTGCATGACACAAGTCCAGAAACGTAAACTGTAGACGCATGCATAAACAGGGAAAGCAGTCCAAACATTCAATGAAATGAGCAAGCACTTGGCAACAGTGGGAAGGAAAAACTCCCTTTTTAATAGGATTAGGTAAGGGCTGTTACCATCTCTGTTCACTGTGGCACAAAGATGCATTTTAAGCCCCACACGCGCTGTTTGTGTCCTGCTTCTACTCCTGATGAGCAATGCTTGCCTTAAAGGTGATGTGCTACATTCTGTGCGCAGGCTCTGCTGTAAACCTCTGGACTTCTCGCATGCCTCTGTGTTTAATCAGAGGACTCAGTCAGCACATGGCCAGGCCTGACCTTGTCCTGTCAGATACTCTCATTCTCAAATGGACTCGCTGTGACAGGCCGGTGTTAGTGAAAGGGAGCATCCCAAAAACCCTCTGGCTGGGCCACCCAGCACCCACTGATGCTTAGCTGTATGGCAGCGCTGAAAGAAGGAAATCTTATGAAACACACTGTAGATGACTGTTTCATTATATTTTTTTCTAAGATCTCAGTACATGCCACCACATGTTTGTATGATCAATTTGTATAATTAAACCAGTCTATGTTGTTGCTTAACCCTGTAGCTTTTGTTTTTGGAGCCTTTGTGTTCACTATGCATTTTGTGTCATTGTTTTCATACGCATGTAGTCATTATCTTTGTTTTTTGTAGTCATGATAGTTTAGTAACTTTTGTAGCGTTTGTTCTGTTGTCATTTACTCTTCTACTCAGTCACTTTGTGTCTATTTTCAGTCATTATGCATCAGTTTGTAGTCATTTATGTCTCTTTATGATTTTTTTTTTGTCATTTGTATCTCTTTTTAGTCACTTTTGCATCTCACTGTAGTCATTTTTATGACTGTGGCTTGTAATTACATCTGGCTGTTGCTCAAATCCTGCCCCTTCCCCTGCCCCCACAAACTGAAAGGATATTGTTGTTGATGAAAAGAGAACTGTTTAATTTTGATCTTGTTTTTCCAGTTTGGGTTGTATTCCCAAGTGAGCCACCTGACACAGTCGGCTCAGTGCTTGTGATATTGTTTATCTTCATCTTTTTCTTGAAGATTACTACTAATGCTTTCATTCACAGGGTGAGCAGCAGAATATTGACATTAACACGATTTAAGATGTTGATTAAGCCAAGTTATTCTGTCTTGTAATAGAGTTTGGTGTTGTTTATGTGCTCAGAGTCTTATTTCTCATGGGAACAACCTGATCCAGGCTGTTGTCTTGATGCAATTATCTCCTTTTAAATTTTCTTATCTTGATGTTTTCTTTTTATGAATTTATATGTCATTTAATACATGGGTTGCATGAATAATTCTAAAAAGTATTTCTTGTATTTGCATACAAATGAATAAAAACTGCTTTTGGATTAATTTGAGTGTATGGATCCTGGTGAAAGACTTTTGTCAGCCAGCCAGTTCAATTAATGCACGCGTGTTCATCTTATGCTGCTTTTATTTGCTTTTCCACTTCTTATTCTTTGTTTATTACTGTTACAAGTACAATTTCTTCTCTCCCAGGACTAAAGTAGCTCAAAATGCCTCCTCCTGGAAACTGAGCTTCTGTTAAGAGAAGCTTACAACATTCCTTCCTATAACTGAAAATGCCTTGTGTCTCTTTGTGTGTATCAGAGATGGACTCCTTGCGTATTTTGCTCTACTCACTCATCTTCCTGCTCAGCGTCTTCGGCAACCTCCTGATCATCGTGGTGCTGATGCTGAACAAGCGCATGCGGACGGTCACCAACTCCTTCCTGCTGTCGCTGGCTGTCAGCGACCTGATGATGGCCATTTTCTGTATGCCCTTTACACTCATCCCCAACATGCTAGAGGACTTCATCTTTGGAGCCACCATGTGCAAGATTGTGACCTACTTAATGGGTGAGCATGGGTCTTTTGATACCAAACCTGAGCTGAATTGTACACTTTTCGTATATGAGACATTTAAAGAGATCCACTTCCTGTGCTGTTTTTCAAAGAAGGGATCATCTGACCAGCTTATAACTAACTTTCCTTAGGAGTCATCAGGTCAGGCAGGTGCATTTGCAGGGACTATTTTAGGGTCTTTATTTTGCAATATAATGTGCTTTGGGCAACTGGTGCTACATAAATGAAATGGACTTGAACTGAACTGTAAAGCTGCCCCATTATAAGAGCACAACACATCAAAAGCCATGATTGACAGTGAGGAGGATTTCTGTAGGAGGGGAAAATGGATCACTTTCTTGTGTGCAGCAAACAACAGCAGCTAACCACCGGTACAGAATGATCACACTCTAAATGAGTAAAAACAAAACCCACTGTAGTCACTACCGTGAATGCTACCTGTTTAATGGAGTCAGCTGAATGGGAGATGTCATAGTCGTTTGCCTGTGTTGATCATCTGTGGGAGAGTGGTGCTTGGAAACCAAACAAGCCCTCTGAGAGTAACTTGAAAAAGAGTTTTACAAGGTGATGGAAGAAAGCCATATGCTAGCAGAGTGTAATCAAAAGCAGAGGAAAAGAACCAAAGAAGCTGTTTTATGCAAATATGAATACAGGTGGGTCTTGATGCATTCATTGCTCGTGCTCCAGATTTGCTGCCAATTCTTTTGATGCTTCTGCCGTGAATCAGGAGGTAGAGCAAGTTGTCTGCTACTTGGAAGGTCAGTGGTTTATTCCCCAGCTCCTCCAGGCTATATGGTGAAGTGTAGTTGGGCAAGATACTAAACCCCAGACTAGGCCTGCTGTTTGTGTGAATGGGTGAATGTGGTTTGTAGTCTAAAAAGTGTTTGAGTGCTCAGTTGAAAGGCACTATATACGTACCAGTTCATTTACAGTTCAGGTGGCGCTACAGAAAAGGAGCCCGATGTTAATGTGACACCGGGTAACCAGGGGATGAAGTGGGCCGGGATGATCCTGAACAGCATCTGACAGCTTTATTAAGAGTTATTAAATCTGCCAGTTTATTATATAATATCCGTTTTCCTTTCCAATGCCACGCACTTACTCGGCCAACAAATCAGAAAGTAATGTCACCCCACAGTCTCACCTGCATACTCAACACATCCTTTTTTCTCCTTCTCACCCCTGCCATGCGTTAATTCATACAGACAGCAATAGTAGCTCAAGTAGGGTAAAGACAGAGTGGCTTTATTTTCCAGGAAAGAAAGATGTATGAAAGAGAGGACAGGAGGAGATACTGTATACGTATACATACTGTACACATACACTGTACACATATTACTATGTCTGTTTCTTCTTTTACAGGAGAACTTCAGGCCGTTGATTCACACAACAGAATTTTGATCAAGTTTCAAATGGTGACAGAAAGTTGGGTTTATAACACAGTATGAAAAGCTGTGTTATAAACAATTCATGAATTCAATTACTTTATGCAAATGAAAAGTTAAGTATTACGTTCAATACAGAGACTATTTATTTATTTATTTTTGCATATGGAATTTAGTACGGATTGGGCTCATTATTTCAGAAATCTTACACAACAAGCACAACCAGAACAAGGGAGAGTTTACATTCATGTGATTATTATCATGTTTTTTTTTTTTTTATATATATATATGAGAGCTGGTCATTTGGTGATTGGGCTTTATGTGTTTCACTCTTCTAAAAGAGAAATCTGGCCTTCTTTTGTGACTCACTGCTGATCAGACACTGTGATCCTCACTTTAGAGTCCTGCCTAAAATTGCTTGATATTTAACAAGGGTCTGTCTCGCAAAGAGGCTTTTCTCTGGGCTTCTTTTTGCCTGTCAGAAGGTAACCATCACATTGAAAGTGCTGGAACAGTCACACGTCTTCAGGAGTGTGACTTAGCGATGAGCTGGCTCTCATCAGGCCAGAGTTGAGGTGCCACGTGAGGCTTGAGTCAGACTGAAAGCAAAAGAGAGTGCCAGGAAACTGAGATCGACTGCAGTACTTTGTCTCTTTGCTCCACTTTGAGCTTTTGAATGGTTGAGAAACGATATCGAACGGTCAGGATCGCAATCCTATTATTGTTTCAGAAGTGCATCTGTGAGGACAGGCTTGCCGAATCTCTTTTTCAATTACTGGGCTCTCTCAGCTGTGATAAGGAGGAAGGGAGCAGGGGGGCAGCTGTTTTGGACTTAAAATACAAACTTTCTGACCATTCTTCCAGCAACACATTTATGAGGTCAGCCACAAGGCGTGGCTCACAGTCTGTCCTCTGATTCTTCCCAAAGGTGTTCCATCAGCTTAAGGTCAGGACTCTGTGCAGGCCAGTCAAGTTCTCCCAAACCAAAGTGAACACGTCTCCACTGCGCTAGGGTCCAGTGGCAGCATGATTTATACCACTTCATCCAACGCTTTGCATCGTGCTTGGTGATGTAAAGCTTGGATACAGTTGCTCGGCCATGGAAACTCGTTCCATGAAGCACCATACCCACTGCTCTTGAGCTAATCTGAGGGCCGCATGAATTTTGGAGGTCTTTAGTGATTGACTCTGTAGAAAGTTGGTGACCTCTGCACAGCAGATGCCCCTCAGCATCTGCTGACCCCACTCTGTGACTATACATGGCCTAGCACTTTTTTGGCTGAGTTGTAGTCCTTCCCAATTTCTTCCAGTTTGTTATAATTTTCCACTAACAGTTGACTGTGAAATAGATAGTGGCGAGGAAATTTTATGACTCGTGACAGTTTCATGACAGTATTCACTGAGCTCCAGAGAGCAATCCATTCTTTCACAACTGTTTGTAGAAGCAGCCTGCATGCCTGGAACACCTGATTGGAACACCTGATTCAATGATTTGGATGGGTGATTTAATATTCTTGGCAATATACTGTAGTGTTACAGCATAACTACAGGGTAGTTCAAGGCTACCGGCTTCAAGTCCAACTAGCTAAACTAATTAATCTTTATCAAAAGACTGATGTTAAAATTAGAAAGGCTTTCTGTCTGTGTGATAGCTGAAAGCTCTGCCTCTCATTTTATTTTTGGAAACTCAAGCAAGTCTTTCATTGGATAATATGAATTTAATATAAGATAATATTAATTCGTCAGAACATTGTATTTGAGGGGATGATTTTCCATTTTTCAGGGAATTTTTACGACACCCCAACTCAGCATCAAATCTTTCCATTTAAATCGTGGTCTGATCGGATTATTTCCACAGAAACATGACTGGCCTGACAAGAAACCAAACTTCAGTATCCTGTCTATATTTTATGCAGTACAATTGGAATCCCAGCAGTCATAGCCTTGGTCTCATCAGGCAGTGAGATCAGAAACTATTGAAAGTTAGAAAATGGGGGCAGATATTGAGAGAAAAGGAGCGGAAAGAGCCGAGCTCAGTCTTGAAAAACGTTGTGTTATTCATGATTTCATGTCTTAAAGAGTCCTATTAACAGTCAACTGTCTTTTTGGCATTTCCTCTATCCCCCTATTATAATTGCTTGTCATATTGAGAGCTGTAGTTTTGTTTTTTAAATCATTGTGTTTCATGTGTTTGACCTCTGACTCCACCATGGTTGTACTGAATAATTTCCTAAACCAGGATTCTCAACCCTGCAATGTCTAAGAAGATGCCAGGTGCTCTGACCCTGTCCGTGTATTCAGAAAGAATGGTTTTTAATTTACTGAGGGTAAGAATCTATTCATTTTCTATTCAGGTCTAAGTCCCAGTGGCAGCAATCTAAGCAGAGCTGCCCATACCTCCTTCTCCTCAATCACCCACCATTTAGGATACCAAGCCATTTCCAAAGCAATCCAGAGATATAATCTCTCCAGCATGTCCTGCATGTACCCTGGGGTCTCCTCCCCGCTGGACACCCTTGAAACACCTCTCCTAGGTGGTTTCCAGGAGGCATCCCCGTCAGCCACCTCAGCTCTGCTTCGTTCCCATGTGCAAGATTAGCAGCTCTACTCTGAGCTTCTCCCAAATGATCTCACATCCTCCTCACAATGTTCATCTACAAACATTAACATCTCCTGTCAAACTCCCGACGAGCATCTGATCCATTACTTCCATGAGCAACATCTTCTATCAGCCACAACCAATCAATAAACAGCATCACTGTGCCTATCCTCAGCTATCGATATTGTGACAAACCGATTCAAGGAACTCATCTAATCTTTGCAATGTCATCTGTTAACACACACCCACTAGACATATAATACACCATTCATCCTTCTACTTGCCCATTCATCTAAGCATCCACCGATCTGCCCCAGCTCAGTAATCATGTGAATAATAGCCCCTGTGCTGTTTCCATGGCAGTTATGAGATCGATGTTGTAATATTCAGAGTGTGCTTTCATGTACGAGCACAATCTTCAATCATATTTATGCATCCATGTTTGTGTTTTGGCTGCTGGTTGTGTGATGCAATTACCAACCAAACTACCAGCTTCCCCTGAGGTGAACTTTGCATAATGCATTAGAGTTTGGGACGTTCGTGGCTTACAGTAAACTTCTGAACAGAAACGGCTGTCAGGATACCTGGCACCTGCAACACACTAATTCCACTGTTACAGTTTTAAGAACTTGGCACTTTTTTAGGCCATCCTTTATTTTAGGTGTTATTAGCATAAATAGGCATGGTTTCACATGAGGAACGCAAATCTTTTCTCTCATGGATGAGGTGTGCCGAGAGATCCAGTACACCAAACTTAAGAGCTTCAAAAACCAGTTATCAGGCTGCGAGTGTTTACTCAAGTCAGGTTTAATGAAAAAGAAAAAGGATTAGAGCATGTTCGTTTGGAGCGGAGCAGAAACGGTGCAGGGGGAAAATGTGAGCATTTGGTTCGGTTAGTTGTCTGGTAATTAATTCGTCAGCACCTCATCCAGAATTGCAGCAGAAAATTCTCTCGTCAAACAAAATCCTCACATTTCTGCCAAGTTGCAGAGAGTGAAGCTTTGATCAGTGCATCTTAAAACTCTATCAAAAGAAGCAGTAACTGAAACACATGAGACATGCATTTAATGGAA
>VOQK01034905.1:0-13693 GCA_015052645.1 Benitochromis conjunctus
TAGTTCCTAACTAAAATACCAAGAGGTCCACTACCGCCGTCATCCAATCTGGGGTCTGAACATTTTAAATGAACTGACAAAAATATTTTCTTTCCTTTTTTTAACATTTAATTAAGAGTATAGATTTTTGTCTTGTAACTACTGACCAATTATTCATAAGCTTATTAAATCATCTGCTGAACAGAAAAGTGCAATACAGTTCAAGTACGAATGTTAAAGAGAAAATCATTTAAAATGAAATATGCAATCATTTTTGCAACATCTATTGCACATAAACCAACAAGTGCTTTAAACTGCAGAAAATATGTTTGACAAACTCAACACAATGTAACTTAAAACATACTGGGAAAACAGTGCTGGCTCTCACTGCAGGAGACATTTGCATGGACATTTGCAGCTAGTATTTTAAACTTTGGTTGAAATGGACTCAATTCAATTCCCAAGCATGCATGTTCATTAATCAGTTGTGAGCTAAGCTTGTCCATTTATCTTTAAATGTCCGATTTTCATATTTCACTTTATGTATTTTTGACAAAGCCATTCTTTTTTTAACTCACTCATCTGTGCATCATTGTACTGTCAGCAAGCACGAGCTCCCAGGCTTGTAACTTAGCAACCCGTGTTGAAGGACCTGCATAGGTTCTTCTTGGCTGGTGGTGCGTTACCGCCACCAGCTGGCTTGGAATGTGGACCAGAATGTTGCTGACCCCCATAGCTGCCTGTCACACCTGTTCAAAAGTAATAAAATATCTAACTACATAGTAAATGATTAAATGCTTTTCTGTCCGGACAAGCCAAGTCCTGACCCTGATCTGGACTGGAGCCTTGGGATTGGGGACCCCTGCTCTAGCTTAATTATCTTAATTATTAGAATTATCCATCCTCTCTCTCTCTCTCTCTCTATATATATATATATATATATATATGTATATATACATGAATGTGTGCACCCAATCCTTTTGTCTTTTAAAGTCATTAGACATTTATGCTGTATAGTCGTTTCACAATGAAAGAAAAGCATTTTAAAAACTTGAGTTACTCTAGTCCGTAACCACTTTTCTCTGATAAGTTGAACTCTCTATGGGGAAACTTAAATGGTGGCTGTGAAACCTCCCCCAGGACCAGGACCTCCCACGTAGGGAGGTTTAGACATGGGCGGAGCCTTCATGGCCCTGTCATAAAACGGCAGACTAGCGGGTGATGGCTCACCGAGCCAGCCACGAAGCCCACATGGCAGGGTGAAATGGCTGCTAGATATACCTTAATTGTTGGAAAGGCATTTCCTTTATCTAACAGCTCCTGGAGAAAAGATCATTTAAAGGAGAGAGTATGAGATTTTCCACTTCACTTCTCAAATAACCTCCACTTATTCTCATACAGTGATCTTGTGGAGGGGGCCCTAGCACTCTGAATGCTGGCTATGATCCCTTGGGGGAGTCTTGCCGTACTAAACTTTCACGGACCAAGCCCACACCCGCTCTGGGTGGGAGTAAAAGAAATGCAAATCGCAGGAATTTCCTGTGAGGCAGGTAAATGTCAAAATATGGGTTCTTAAGGGTCTGTTGATATAAAACAAGTGCCTGGGCACACTAGAGTGGGATTTGTCAGCATCCTGAATGACCTGAGAAATGCGGATTTAGTCCAGTATTGGACGCAGTCCTCCACCCTATTTGGGAAGAAGAAAATACTAAAAGCTGCTTGGCTCTGCTCCCGAGGTATTTCTCATAATGTAAATATTTCTTTTTTCAGAATTGTGGATGCATTTTACAAGAGAGACAATCACTCTGGGAAATATGGGAAGGGTGGTTGCAAATTGCAAGCAGTACCCTTGCTCTAATGTCCTCACAACCCACTCTGGTGTAGTGAGAGCTTCCCATCCTTCTGTTCTGGCTGAGAGACGGCTCAAAGCCAGGCAGCCCACAGTGGATGGTGCTTTGGCTTCCTCTTGTGGCAGAAACAGATTCTGCAGCACTGGCATGTGTTTGCCTAGCAAACATTGAGCAAATGGACCCCAGTGGTGTCTGGTGTGTCAGGCCACTATGTTTTTCAACATTTTTTCTGTTTCACAAACTTTTCCTATGTCCTTGGATGCCTGGATGAGTTTTTAATAAATTGTGTGCTAGTGAAACTGTGACACGCTTGACTCAGCTGAAAAGTATCTTGTCGTCTCTTTATTGGAATGTGCTCTGCGGGATCTAAAATCAGGTCCCAGGTACCGGAAGGAGGCAGAACACACGTCTCTGAACAGGCTCTGGAACCGGCTCCTGAAGTGATCATGGAGCATGTGCTGGTCCAGCTCATCCATGGGGGATGTTAGGTAGTCGGCTTCTTCTTGTGCTCTGACTGTTTATCTGCTGGTGGGCACTCTGAGCGGCAGCAGGCAGGATGTGCTTCCTAGGCCAGTGGGTCTTTGTGCTTTAGTCTTTCAAGCATGACCCCTAGCGTGGGGCGTTGTGGCAGCTAACACGCTCTTCAACTCGGCTTTATGGTGAAGAGTAGGGAAACTGAAAACGTGAGTCATGCTAGCGCCCGGTGACCAAGGTGTTGGTTTGCTTGAATAGACTGTTAAGCTAGCACTCACGTTAGCAGTCAGGAGAGATGAGGCTTCTAAGAAGTGAGAAGAGGAAATTGAATGACGAATGACACTGCGTCACATCCTTTTATGTGGAGGAGGGTGGCCACTCAAGCGTTACGACTGCCAGTCAGTGCTGACTGGAGTAATGACATAGAGGCTTCTGAGGACAACGCTGAGAGAGCGTTCCCCATGGTGAAACACCGAACTGCCATGACATTCATTCCTATGATGAATGTATGCAAACTTCTGACCACAACTGTAGATGCAAATCTACTTTGTGTGTCTCAAGCGTGTCTCATATTGCACACTCAGTATTACCAGCACAACAACACTAAATATCTGGAACTAATAGGCCACTCTAAGTGCACACCGTGTCTCAAAATTTCAGAGTGCGGCAGTTATGGACTATGAAAGTCCACAGATGATGTGTGACAGATCACCTTGGCATTTAGAGGTAATTTCAGAAACTTTTCCTATGCACAGGTGGAACCCAGTACTAAGCTGTTCCCTGCAGTCTTTGCAAAGGCTACAAGTCCTAATGTCTTCCAGTTTGAACTGGGTCGTATTAAGGTGAGGACACACACACACGCACGCACGCACACACACACACACACACACACACACACACACACACACACACACACACACTTGGCTTAATCATAATTCACACTAATTACTCTTCTTTTGTATGCAATTTATAAATACAGAAATATTATTATGACTGTGATTATGATTATTACTAGCAGTGATGTAGTAGCAGAAATGGCTAACAGTAACAGATGGATAAACATATCTGTTTTATAAATGGCATACAGAGAAGAAGTAATGATATAAAAATGATGAATTAAGCACTTACTAATACCTTACTAATGCTTAACAGTGTGACATTATTATAAAGTGCTATAAAAATGTCCATATTTCTGTTCATTAAAAAAAGTTAATTCTTTTCCCAAGTTATTTGTTAATTACTTATTTTGATCACCCCTTACTTAAGAAATAAAAAAATAACATTTGTTTATAAAACACCTTTCACAAACAAGGCGTCACAAAGCATTGTATACAAAATAGAGTAAAAATAAATAAGAAAATACTATTAAAACAAAACGTGTGGTGATCCAGAGTCATTGTGCTTTTTCACAAGAATGTAAAGCCCATGAGTTTGGTAATGAAACCACAGAAAGTGAGACATGACAGAGCGAATTTTGCAGTGTTTATTAAAAGATTTTATAAGGAGCTGAACGTTATCAGCAGATGAAGTTGAAAAATTAAAAAGAGGAGAATTGCGAAAAATTATTAAAAGAGACTGGTCATTGAAAACAATTTCATTTATGTACAAATGGTCAAGTGTAAGACCATAAGTGAAGACCAAGTCTAAAGTGTGTCTAAAAGTGTATATATATATATTTATTTATTTATTTATTTTTGTGCATTATCCAATTTTTTCTCTGTGTCCTGTCAGAATGTGATGCCTCTGTCAGCTGGTCTGTTTAAGAGTGAGAAGAAGAACCCAGTTTCCCAGTGTCCTCCACGGCTTCACGTACAGTTTCTTACTCCTGTTTTATGGAGTCGTGTTTCCAACCACTTCCTTAAGGTAACAGTGTCTTACTGTAGTTCTGCATACATAAATGGACAGATAATCATTATTACAGGCCCGGGACACAAACTTGCCACGTACAAACTCATGCAGAGTGTCTACAGTATGTGCCCTTCCCAAGCATCTCGCATAATAAAACAGCACTTTGAAATTACTGTATTACTGTCTTGAATAAATTACTGTAAGGTATTATTATACACATAACATAACTTTTGTATTATTTTATAACATGTCCTGAAATACATTGCCAGATAATTGTCAGATTAATAAAATAAGGCTGCCCCGACAGAAATCTCTGTCATAATGAGGATATAAACTTAGCACACAAAGTATGGAAACTTGTGTTTGGTTGATTATTTCATTGTTGTAATAATGCTTCATGGCAATAAATCCCATACCATTGGCGTGACTGTTTATTACCCCTGAAATGCCACATTTGTAAGGAAAACACATTTGTGGTTTGCCCTGCAGAGTTCAGTATGTGGATTGTACCCATGAAAAACTTGTCAAATCTTCTCTGTTAGAAGGAGGTTAATAGTATAAGACAAGCTTTTCAAGTAATGGCCAATTTCTATGTAATCTGTAATGGGGACTCAAATGGCACTAAATACAATATTGTGTGAAAAGAAATATTTGCCCTGTTGCTGATTTCTTATTTCTTTTCTTCTTTTTAATAAAAATATGCTGTGTTAGTTTTACAGGAGGCAAAACTTCCAAAAATGTAAACTTTGTTTTATTGGTCATGAGATGTTTTCTGGCAAATGTGAGGCAAGCCTTGGTGTTCTTTTTGGTCAGCAGTGGTTTTTGGTGTCTTATGGAAACCATTTTTGACAATCTCTTAATTTAGATGTTGTTCCTGGTTCATTTGTGATCTCCCAGATTAGATGTCACTTCCCTCTTGGAGTAATTTTGGTTGGCCAGCTACTCTTAGGAAGGTTCATTAATGTTATAAGTTTTTCCACTTGTGGATAATGGCTCTTACTGTGGTTCAATGTTTTGTTCTTAGTTATCCCTTTGGCCTTATGGCACGGTGCTCCAACATGCTGGAAAAGGTGTTGTTCTTCACCAAACTGTTCTTGGATGGTTGGAAGAAGTTGCTGTTAGAGGATGTTTTGGTACCTTTCTTTATTAATAGCTGTGTTCTTTGGCAAAATTGTGAGTGAGCCTACTCCCTTGGATGAGAAGCAGCCCCACACATGAATGGTCTCAGGATGCTTTACTGTTGGCATGAGACAGGACTGATGGTAGCGCCTTTTCTTCTCCAGACAATCCTTTTCCCAGATATCCCAAACAACTGGAAAGGGGCTTCATCAGAGAAAATGACTGGCTGAGACCCCAGTCCTCAGCAGTCCACTCGCTGTACTTTTTGCAGAATATCAGTCTGTCCCTGAAGGGTTTATTTGAGAGAAGTGGTTTCTTTGCTGCCCGTCTTGATCCTCCAAAAGTTTTTGCCTCACTGTGTGTGCAGATGCACTCACACCTGCCTTCTGCCATTCCTGAGCAAGCTCTGCATTGATGGCACCCCGATCCAGCAGCTGAATCATCTTTAGGAGATGGTCCTGACCCTTGTTGGACTTTCTTGGGCGGCCTGAAGCCTTCTTCAGAACAGTTGAACCTATTTAATTAAAAAGTTCTTGATGATCCGATAAATGGTTGATTTAGGTGCAATCTTATTAGCAACAACATCCTTGCCTGTGAAATCCTTTTTATGCAATGCAATGATGGCTGCCTGTGTTTCAATGCAGGTAACCATGATTAAAATGAAGAACAATGAATTCAAGCATCACCCTCCTTTTTAACGCATCCAGTCTGCTATTCTAACTCAGAACTCGTTTGTGTCATTCTCAAAACTTTTGGCCATGACTGTATATACCAAAATATTCTAAAATTAAATGTGACCCATCTTTCTGACAGATAAGCTTGGCCAAAAAACATCTATATCAGAAATGCAAAGGCAGGTCCCAAACACAGGACGTCCTATGTAGAACACAGTGCGTTTATTTACAGTGAACAAATGACAAAATGCAAATAATCCCCAGTGCGTGCCCCCTTTGTGTGCGCATTCCCAATTCCCGTGCTGTGTCTTCTCCCAATGTCCATAGTGAGTATTTCCACTCCCTTGGTGTCTGTGTACAATGTGTCCGCTCTCTCCACTTGTTTCCGCAATTCTCCTGGAAACCACAAAGGCAGCCATTAGTACAGCAGACTTGACCAGACAGGCTTCAGCTGGGAGACATAAATAAAACATTATGGATCCTCATATTCTGAGGCAGGTTTGATCTAGCAGTCACATGATTTAATCATAGCATCAATGCTAGCTTCTTGTATTTGGTAAGTGATGGAACATTTGCTGTAGACAACCATGCTTTCTGACCTGGGGTGTAGCGAGGAGAGGCCACCCCGTGACGGTCGACCAGCCGTTTGTTTTGCTCTCTGGTCCTGAGGACAGTCGCTCGAGTTGATCTCCACATGCGCCGGCAGCAATGGAGATGGTGTTGAACTGAGGGAACCTCGTGTTCCCCTTCAGTGATGGAAAGGAGTGGAGATTTATATCCCAATGAAGCCTCAAATGGTGACAGTCCAGTGGCCAAGGAGGTCATCAAGTTATGGGCATATTCCACCCATGACAGCTGAGAGTGCCAGTGGGACTGTTTAGAAGAAACCACACAACAGAGAGCTGCCTCCAGCTCCTGGCTGGCCCTCTCTGCCTGCCCGTTGGTCTGCGGGTGAAATCACTTTGGTCACCAGAATGGAGCAAAACTCCTTCCAAACCCACGACGTGAACTGTGGACCCCAATCAGACCCAGTGTCTTGAGATATGCTGTGTAGGTGGAACACATAATCAGTCAACAGCTTTGCCTCGAAGGCGGTGTGCAGCTTGGGCAAAGCAATGAAATGGGCAGCTTTAGAAAAATGATCCACAATGGTCAGTATGGTGGTATTACCTGAGGATGGTGGTAGTCCAGTTATGAAATCCAGGGCGATCTGCAACCAGAGTCTCCTGGGGATAGGCAGGGGCCTAAGAAACCCAATAGATGTAGAGTTGGACACCTTATTCTGCACACAGGTAGGACAAGCAGAAACAAAATCCTGGATGTCTCAAGCTAGAATGGTCACCAGAACAAGCATTACATCAATGTTATTGTGCAATTCTTACTAGGGTGGCAGGAACTTTTTTTAGAGTGGGCCCACTGAATCACCCATCACGGTGGGTATGTATAGTTGGTTAGGAGGGCCCGTTCCAGGGTCGGGTTCCTCCCATTCTGCGTTTCTCAATAGACCCTCAATCTCCCATGTGAGGGCCCCCGATGATGCAGGCTGCAGGCAGGATGGTCTCATCCTTTTTGGAGGCCTCGCCCGATGAGGAAAATTCCAGAGAGAGCGCATCCGGCTTCATTTACAAGAGTCGGGTCTGTTCGTGATGGTCAGATTGAACAGAGAAAAGAACAGGGCTCACCTGGCTTGACAAGAGTTGAGGCTCTTCGCCGTGTGCAGGTACTTGAGGTTTTTGTGGTCTGTCCAGATGACCAGTGGCTGCTCCATCCCAATGAAGTCTCTCAAGACATCATTCACCAAGGCCTGAAATACTGCAGGAGCATTGGTGAGGCCGAAAGGGATGACCAGGTACTTGAAATGTAACAGGTGAGAATTGAAAGCTGTTTTCCACTCATCCCCTTCCCTGATCATGACCAAATGATAGGCATTCTTTAGATCCAGTTTTTCTGAAAATGGTGGCCACTTGTAACAGTTCAAAAGTAGAAAATAGCAGTGGTAAGGGATACTTCTTTCGTATCCTTATTTTGTTCAGCCCCCGAAAGTCAGTGCATGGACAGAGGGACTTATCCTTTTTCTCCACAAAGAAGAACCCCGCCCCGAGCGGGGACTTGGAAGGATGGATTATTCCAGCTGCCAGAGAATCAGTGATGTAGCATTCCATGGCCTCCCGTTCCGGCTTAGAAAGACTGTACGGGCAACTGGTGGGGAATGATGGCCCTGAGAGCAGACAAGTTCCACAGTTATATGGTCAATGTGGAGGAAGTGATAGAGCCAAGTCCTTGCTAAACACTTCAGCTAGGTCATGGTAAACTGTAGGAATGGAGGACAAAACAGGTCCTGCGATCGTTTCGGATGGAGCAGGTGATGAGACACTGGGGGTGGCGGAGCGCAAACAGTTCTTGTGACACCAAAGGCTCCATCCAGCAATTACAACCCTTGGACCAATCAATCTGGGGGTTTTGTGTGTTTAACCAGGGGTACCCGAGAATAATGGAGCCTCAATTGCCTGAAAGGGAGAGCTGAATGGCCTGAGTGTGATGGGTGATTTATGTGAGCTTAGTGCTGGTTAAGGCAGAAACCTGTAGAGGTTCAGTAAGAGGTGTCAATGGGAGTTTTCCTAGCGAGTGTTTGATCAATGAAATTTTGCTATGCGCCTGAATCAATTAGAGCATTACACTGGTGGGTAAGGGTGCTGAGTATGACTTTTGCAGGACACTGAAGACCGAGTATTGAGGCGTCTTTAACTGTGCCTGCCAGCATCCCCTACATTTACCTACAGGCCTGCTCTTTTGGCCGAGGCATGAGTCTGTGTAATGTCCCTTTTTCCACAGAAGAAGCACTCACAGGCCTGCTGCCGTCTCCTCCAGTCTGAGGGCAAAAATCGGGCCTGGCCGAGCTGCTTCGGCTGCCTCCCTCCTCCCAGGGCTTTACTTCCCTGAGCCGAGCCCCCTGTGGGATCGTCAGAAACTGGCAGCACGCTTGCCATATTCCTGGATGTGGTCGTCCATCCTAACACACATGGAGATTAAAGCATCCAATGACTTAGGCAATTCTTTAGCTTCAAATATTGAGGCTGTTGAGAAAAGCCCCTGGGAGGGCATTCTCCCCCAACTCCGTCTCATCTGCCAATATCCAGAAATCAATGAAGAAATCTGCCATGCTTCTCTTACATCCAGACATCCAGGCTCAAACCTTTGTCAAATACACAACAAAATTTTGTGAGAAAGTCATTATAGGAAATATCAGGGTGAGCCTTAAGAACCGCCTGAGCCCACTTCAGTGCGCGCCCCGTCAACATCTCCATCATGAAAGAAATCTTCGAGCTGTCAGAGCCATAAGTTCAGTTCTGCTGGTGAAGAACTAGCGCGCATTGAGTCAAACCCACCCCCACATTTTGTCCAACTCACCCGAGCTCTTCTACGGGATGGGTAAAGGATGTTCTCGTGCTCTCTTTGTGCGTTCGTTCCTGATTCCCGTGCTGTGTCTTCTCCCAGGGTCCATAGTGAGTATTTCTGCTCTCTTGGTGTCTATGTACAATGTGTCTGCTCTTTCCACTCGTTTCTGCGCGCGCACACACACACACACACACACACGCACACACACACACACACACACACACACACACACACACACACACACACACACACACATTTTTACCATGTTTTTACCATTAGGACCCTTCACTGAATCAGTGAATCTATGTGATGTCATTATGTAATTTCGCCTTTTACAGTCTTTTATTGTCCAGATATACTGTAGTCATTAAATTGTTAATATTCCTTTTTGTTTTCTTTCTTGCTTTGTCAGTATTCCATTTTTGTAAACTATTATTTTAATGTGAACCAGGGCCCCAGTAACCCTTGAGAGCAACCGTCTGGTGGAGGGACCTTAGTCCATTGGGCACAGCCCGAAAAAGGGACATGGTCCCACCCTCCTGTAGGCCCACCACCTGCAGGAGGCGCCACAGGGGTCGGGTGCAATGTGTGCTGGGCAGCGGGGATAGGGTGGGTATCCTAGTATCCCCTTGGCTTTCTTCAACTCCCACCTCCGACAGAGTTTGACAGCATTCCGAAGGAGACTGGGGACATTGAGTCCAAATGGACCATGTTCAGCACCTAAATTGCTGAAGCTGCTGCACTGAGTTGTGGCCACAAGGTGGTTGGTGCCTATCGTGGTGGTAACCCCTGAACCAGATGGTGGACCCCAGAGGTGAAGGGAACCATCAGGCTGAAGAAGGAGGCTTGATTAGCCTGTGACACTTCGGAAGCAGCCTATAGGTACCGACAGGCCAAGCAGTGGCTCGGGCAGTGGCTGAAGCAACAACTCGAGTGTGGGTGCTTCCTCTAATGAAGGCATGTCAGTGGGATTAAGGAGGTCCACAAAGCAATCCTTCCACCGCTTGACAATGTCCTCAGTTGAAGTCAGCAACACATCTGACCGTGTCCCTCAGGGTGTCCTGTGGGAGGTGCTTAGTTCTGCTGCCCCCGTGACCTGGCTCCAATTAAGCGAAAGAAAATGGATGGATGCATTTTTAATGTGGGGTATAAATAAATTGAATTCCACCACCTGGCTGGGGCCTTTCTGTGTGGAGTTTGCATGTTCTCCCCGAGTTTGTGTGGGTTCTCTCCAGGCACTCCAGCTTCCTTCCACAGACATGCAGTTAGGTTAATTGGCCATTCTAAATTGCCCAATAGGTAAATGTGCCCCCCCGCGCGACCCTGACAAGGATAATCAGAAGAGAAAGGATGAATGATGGATGGATAAATTAATTTTCATATAAAGTTTTCTGTGGAAAAAGAATCTCAAATGTAGTGTATGTTGTGTATGACTTTGGTCCAGGTCTCAGTATCCAGAGCAAATGATCGACATGGCTGGCTGGTGCAGTGTAACAAACCTCTGCAATTCATGTCTCTGCACATACCTGAGGAGAACAGGTGAAGTCCACACAGCTAAACACACACACCTTTTCATCCTTCCTCCCTCACATTTCTCATGCAGTGTGTACCTTTCTGTTGCTCAGGTCGCTGGATATCCTGGAACTGTCAGAGCAGAAGGACTTGTTAAAATTTCACTACCATACCCTCAGACTGTACTCTGCAATCTGTGCTTTGGGAAACAACCGAGTAGCTCATGCCCTCTGCTCCCATGTGGATGAGGCACAGCTCCTTTATGCTATAGAGAATAAATATATGCCAGGTAATAGACACAGCATATAAAGCATATTCTCATTCTTTATTTTCTATGTACTAAACCTGCAAGATTTTACTTTATAGAAAGAGTTGTGTTTTTGTGAATCTATGTCTGTCTCTCAGTGTTAGCCTTATAAAATACAGGTCCAATTGTCCAAGTAAAGCCACAACCCTTAATTGAACAACTAGTTAAGAATATGAATAATGTAATTTTTTTATCATCTTAGATATTCCATAAAGCAATAAGTACTGAACATTATCACATGTAGTCTTTTCATAAAGAAGCATATAAATGGTACAGGATAGACATCAAACCCACTCTGTCTGTCCTAAACTCTCAGGTCTTCTTCGTGCTGGCTACTATGACCTCCTCATCGACATCCACCTGAGCAGCTATGCTACAGCCCGCCTCATGATGAACAATGAGTACATTGTTCCCATGACAAATGACACAAAAAGCATCACTCTGTTTCCAAATGAAAAGAAGAAACATGGCCTGCCAGGCATTGGACTCAGTACTTCTTTGAGACCCAGAATGCACTTCACATCCCCAAATTTTGTATGCAGGCCCGGACCATCATGCTTTAACAATGGCAACAGTGGATCAGGAGATTGCTTCCAGTACAGCCCTGAATTCCCCTTAGATATACTGAAAGTGAAAACCATTGAGATGCTGACAGAGGCAGTACGGGAGGGAAGCATGCACGTACGGGACCCAGTAGGAGGATGCACTGAGTTTCTATTTGTTCCACTCATCAAGCTGTTATATACTATGCTCATCATGGGCGTTTTCCAAAACGGAGATCTGAAGAATATCCTCCGACTGATTGAACCATCGGTGTTCTGCGAACGACACAATGAGCAGGATACACTTTGCATGGAGTTGGAGGTGCTAAAGAAGGGTGAGGCTGAAGGAGGAGGAAAGGAGGGAGTGCTGAATGTCCCCAAAGAAGGACTGTTAGAGATGAAGCTGCCAGAGCCTGTAAAACTCCAGGTGACACTCAGTAGAACCTCTCACTTTGGAAATGCATTTCTTATATAAAAATTCACTGTTGTTCACCATTTTTGTTTGCTAATTTATTTTTGGTGGGATGCCTCTGTTCTGGGACCCTCCATGTGCATGCAAAGAAATCTTGTGACCCAGCAAGACCCAGAGCGTAGAACCGAACATGCATCAGTGACAACTGATATAACTTTCACAAACTCACAAACCACCTGACCGAATCAAAGTGATTTTACAAACAGTGTAGAGGTCATGCCAGCTTAAATAGGAATCCCAACATGAATTAGTATGTATAAAAGGATATTAGCTATAAGCTGATGTGATCAGCACTCAGGTCAGCTTATCTGGTGGGATCACACTTGAGCTTCGTTGATCAATGGCCTTTGATCAGTGGGCCTTGATCAGTAGTTGTTGATCAATGGTCATGACAATTTGCATATTAATGATCAGGATATGACCTCCCAGCCCATTGTTCCTTCAGTGGTGCTAGTTTCAGTCATTATGCAAACGTGCTGTTTATAAGATTGGAAACCTGCAGTCAGCTGAGACTGAAGAAGTCACCTGATGATGATGAAACGTTTCTCCCACTGAAAACATCCAGATGAACACAATCAACATTTTTGGGATTTACTTACCTGGATGATTGAGCATGCATCAAGACATAAAAGACTAGTAAAGAGTAAAAGACTGAAATTGGATTATTAAACAATAGGTTAATCTTTTCCAAATCCCTGTTAGTAAATTAAACCAGGTTTCTGTGGGGCAGAGTGAATCAATATGTTGATGAAATAATAATTCATCAACATATTGATTCACTCTGCCCCACAGAAACATTAGAATAATCATTAGTTTATTTAAACTAATGATTATATTAGTTTAAATAAATCAACAACTTCAGTTTTATATGTTGTCATCTATCGTATACCCTTACTCTGAGCTTCTGTCTGATTTCTTTTTATCTGAATTCGTCTTCAGCTCAGATAAAATAATTATTGTGGTTGATTTTATCATCCACATAGATGCTGAAATGACTTCTTTCCCTCTCTTGTCTCATCATTTCCTAATAAAATTTTAATTTACAATAATGTTGCACAGCAGCTGGGAATAGATTTCATCACAGTAGATGTCTTTCTGGAAATGCTGTAAGTCAGTTAAAGGATATAATTCCTCCAGTCCAATCCAACTTTATTTATAGAGCACATTAAAAATAACATAGTTGACCAAAGTGCTTTCCAGTAAAAAACAGAGACAACAGTTAAAAAGATGCAATAGGAAAACCTGACTGAAAAACCTCAAAAATGTGTTGACTGTTTAAAAACGCCTGCAGCTGTGAAGACACAACTTTTTCCAAAATCTTAGAAACTAAAGGCAGACTAAAGCTTAGCAGAAAAACTCGTAAGCTAGAGAGGAAATGGTGTCTCAGTAATTATGATGATCATGATTTAGCCTGGAAAAATAGTTTGCTCCTTTATATTCAAGCCCTCCATAAAGCTAGAACATCTTACTATTCATCACTGATTGAAGAAAATAAGAACAACCCTAGGTTTTTCTTCAGC
>VOQK01034911.1:0-10193 GCA_015052645.1 Benitochromis conjunctus
TGCTGCCTGAGGTATTCACTGAGCACGCGGTCAGTTGGAGCCATCTTCCTGATGTACTCATGGATGTTCAGTGTCTCATCCTGGACTGTGGTGCCGACACTCACCAGTCCCCGGCCTCATTCCTTTCGCTTAGCATACAGTTCCGAATGACAGCAACATCAGGAAGAAGGAACACGAGAAGCTTGAGAAATACCAAGGGCTCAGAGAAGAGCTCGAGAAGATGTGGAGGGTGAAGGTAACAGTGGTGCCAGTGGTAATCGGAGCACTCGGTGCGGTGACTCCCAAGCTAGGAGAGTGGCTCCAGCAGATCCCAGGAACAACATCGAAGATCTCTGTCCAGAAGAGCGCAGTCCTAGGAACAGCTAAGATACTGCAGGACCCTCAAGCTCCCAGGCCTCTGGTCGAGGACCCGAGCTTTAAGGATAGCCCGCCCACAGGGGCGAGAGGGGAATTGTATTATTATAATATATATATATGTGTGTGTGCGTGTGTGTGTGTGCGTGCGTGCGTGTGTGTGTGTATGTGTGTGTTGTACAACTATTTTACAGCAGCCATTGTTTCCTCAACTGCATAATAAGCACTGCTAGTTATTCTTTAGCACAAGCCATTCAGCCTAAAAGTCTACTTGAGGACTTCTCTATAATTCTTATAGAGAGTTTATTTTTTTAAACACTCTAAACTTACAAGTACAAACTCAAAATCATCTATATACCAAATGTAAGTAGTGTAAGTCCTAATGAGAGAGCAGTATCATAGCATAGAGAACTCATCAGCATCATGTTTTTATACTGTAGGAAAACCTTTGTGGTGTTGTAAAATTGCTACACAAGTACGTGTTTAGAGCACAGAAAACAGAAGCAAACAAATCAACCTTAATCAACTTCAAATATTGTAGCTGGTCTAAGCGGTGTAATTTTCAGCACAGTAGAGGCAATCAGTATACCAATCAACCAGCGTAAAAACACTTCAGAACATGCTTTAGAGAAAAATGCATATTCTTGACTATCATTTCAAAAACTTGCTAAACATGATGTAGTTGTCTTAAAGCTTAGTAGGCACAAACCCAGAAAAGGCATGCACTAAAAAAAATTCAAAATAAGTGCTGACTACTTTACCTGAGCTTTAAAGTCTACCAGGATAAATTGTCTCTTTAACCACATATTGCTGGAATATGATACTTTGTACACATTAATGCATTATATTCTCCTTGTTATGGCCTCTCTTTTATAACATTTTGCAAGATAAGAAATTACAGCAGTTTTACAAAATTCCAATAGTGGATAAGTAAATACATAAAACATTATGTACTGTGGTGTTCAAAACGTTTTCTGTCTCTTCAGATAATCACAGACTGACTTGATATTTTTGAAGTTGAAGTCAGTCATGGGGACTGAACCATATATTGCAGCCTCCTTCTTCTTGTCACTGAAGACTGTTCTTTTATGGTTTTCTAGACATATTTGGGGGTTATGACTGTGCATAAAGAATTTAAGACCAATCAGCCAAATGCTATATTTCAGTTTTTCAAGATGGTACTATCCAGTGGAGGCATGGATTTGCGCCGTATATCTGTCTGTTGCTTGACTATTTTTCTGTAAACTACATTAATCACTTGTTCAAATAGGAAAACGGTTTCACACATCTGACAGGACAAGGTCAATGATCAACTTTTTTCAAGTGACATCAGTGTCTGATTCACACAGGGCCACACAGGGCTATTGTAAGTTCTAAACACCAACTATGGCCAAGAAAATGAGGCATAGGAGCAACACACACAGATTGTATTTCATTTTTAAAATATCTGCTCCTTGGTTCACAAGCATCATCAGCTAGCCATCCTATCAGTAATAGACAGGATATTTCAAACTGTTCCCTGAAGATCTCACACTAAACAAAAGAGGTCTGCATTATGATACTTAGCTATAAATGCATACCAATCCATCCACACGAGGACCACACTTTTCTCTGACAGAATGCTATTTGAACACCTCCCCAATCAGCAGTGTAAACAATTGCACATGAAAAGCTTACAATGTATATAAATTAGGAAATGTTCCTAAAGTGGTGTACAATCCCATTACATGTCCACCATGCTTCACTGTGGCATACGGTTACTCATTACAGCTCCCTAAGACTTTGGCAGACAACCCGTCTTCTGTTAGAGTTAAATGTTTCAAGTTTTGATTCAGCACCTGCTCTCATTTATCTGCACACCGCGCTTCTGTTTTTGTGCATAGGTGAGCTGTTTGCCTTTCTTTCACATTGGATGAATGGCTTTTTGGCGGCAAGTGTTCCATAGAGGCACTTCTGACAAGGGTTCTCTTGGTTGTAGACTGTAGGGTGTACCGGCATCCCACTGATTTCTGCCAGTTCTAAGGTGACGGCACTGCTGGAAATCTTCCAAATTCAAAGGAAAGTCAGCTTGATGTGTCTATCTTCCCATGCTCTCGGCTTCCGAGGCCGACCCCTGCATTTCCGGTTCTTAACCTTGCCCGTGTCTTTGTACTCGTGCAAGAGAGCAGTATCTCTAGAAACAACTATCTGCTACACAATTTCTGTTTCTAAGACACCTTAGAGGGAGGAACAAAAGATGACCAATACTGTGTCTCTCTGCTCATTGCCCTGTAAGATCTGTAGATCAAAACTGTTGCTTCTTCTTTTTAAGTTAACCGTTCTTTCCCCATTTTTAGCCTTTTTTAAAATTCCGTTAAAGATTTGGTTTCAATAAACATATCACTGTGCTGTTAACCGGCCCCTGTTTAGTATACTTTTTTTTTCTTCTAAGATTTGGACATATTGCATGCCTTCAAATGCTTCAGGGCAGCAGAAGCAATTTGTGAACGACGCATTCATCACCTTTCAAGTTGCTATGGCAACTTGTTAGAAAACAGTTGCTTATTTTCACATCCTGCAGTTACAGAGCAACATGATAATTAATTTGAATCTTGTGTTTCTAACCACCTGGCAAATGTAGATTAAAAAAAACAAACACTCTCTTTTAGCTCAGTTTTTAGTCTTCACTGTGGTCACTGAGGTAAATATAACTGCTGAACATGGTGTCAAATTGGTGGCCAGCTGTGCTAACTTGTTTTAATAATAATATATAAAATAGTAGTAACTACTGCTTAAACATCATATAGATATATCAAAAGGGCAGACTTTAGCGAGAGATCGGGTTCTAAGAAGTATTTCCAGTGATCAAAAATGGAAAATGTAGTTTCTAATTTACACACTAATGTGCAATATGCAGCACATATTAAAAACATAGAAGATAAATGGAAATGTGATACATCTAAAGTGTCTTAAACTATATGAAAAGCTGCAATTTCATAAATGCAGGAAAACTTATCATGGCCAATACTTTCTAATTATCTCTGTTATTATCTAATTCATATTATGTTAGCTGTATTCACCTGAACAAGATAATTATCTTTCTCCAATTAAAAAAAAAAGATTTTTTTAATGAATTTTATATAGCAGTATGTATACTATCATAGCCTATAGAAGCCAAAAAAATAACTTAGACTTATTAATTAGACACATGCAGCATTTTATTTACTACATTATGTATTACTTGATAATTACATCAACTTATTGTTGTTTTGAGATGAAGATTTAATCTGTCAAATACTGGGGTACTTAGTATCGATGTGACCCGGCACGAGTGAGGCTAACATAATTATATTACAATAATTATATAATTTTTACTATTTCTTGAATATATACCTTGAGTGGTACACAGCATGATGTATATAGTATAATAGATAAGTATAATACAAGTCTTTTAATGATCTGATTAACCTGCCAAATACAGAAAAACACTATATTAACATAGTAATGTGTTTTTTTTAAGTGTAAGTTCAAAGACATTGGCATTATGACCGCCAATGCGTCCCTCCAAGATTAAGGTATAAGCTTTGGGCATATTTGTAGACACACTCTTTTTTTTCTCTCGCTCCACGGCAGAGATTGTTTCTGAAAAACTTCAGTGTGAGATCTTATATTTTCATATTCTCCTGGGCTATAGTTAGCCCACATAGGAAACATACCATTTAGGGTAAACAGTTGTTCTACCAGCTGTATCCAATACTTCTTCATTGATAGCATACTCACAATTAAGCACACGTGGACAAAAATGTGATCTTCTCTGTTAAGAATTGCTTGTCTAATGAGGAAGTCATGAATAATACAGTAAGCATGTAATAACGTAGTCATTATTAAGCACTAATGGCCTTTAGGAGCTGTTCCAGCGCTCCAGCTAATGCTGACCATAAAGGCTCACTAACAGCGAGCCAACGGCCTGACCTGCTTTCATTTCTCATTACTGTATGCCTTATTATAGCCAAGTCTTTTTCCTTTGTTGTTATGATTGATGGGCATTTATATCACTGATATTCAGAGACAGCTTTTGATGCTTCATTGTCACCAGAAATACATGATAAATGATGTTCATTTGGTGACTGTTTTTCTAATCTTGCCTTTTAATCTTACATGATACAGACAAACCCACCTAACACACACAACTGCTAGATGCGTTCTGAATCACAGCGCTCTCTAAATAAAAAAAAAAGGTTATTGTTTGACAAGCAGATCTTTTGATATTTAGCATCAATGAGATAGAATACAAGCTTTTAATATGTTTTGGGGGTTTTTAAAATATAAAATTAAGACTTGGTCTTGGTATTTTTTTTTTCAAGAGCTATGTAGAATTCTGAAATGACTACTGATGACGAATGTAGTTTCTGACCTTTCAGATTGATATGCAACTTCAAAATATTTAAGTCTGCTGCCATGGATACTAGCTATGGCATCTAACCAGAGATCAATATAATTCAGCTTCCAGCGCCAGTCAGTCATTAATCTTAACATCAAACACGACAAGTCATTTTAAAGCCTCAGAGTGACAGTATCCACTGAGGCATGGGCTAATGGTGCACAGATATGATGATAGAGAGAAAGCAGGCAGATATAATCATCCAACCTTCTTAAGCAAAAATTATTTACATTTGAGAGGCTTTGGGTATAAATCACTGATGAAGACCATTTTCAGTTCTGAAAGTTAACATCTGTGGTCTGCAAGGGCACTTTTTTTCTTTTTTTGTCTTGCTGCTCCTGTCAAGTATAGCACCCAGGCACTACATTCCTTTTTAAACGCTAGGATCCAGTGTCTTCTTTCCTTCTTGGTGTATTAGAGAAGTGGCAGATGCAAGCATTACTCCACGTTACACTCAGGTTAATTGGACTGTTCACAGACTATAGCATGGAAAAAGCACAACAACAAAGCAAAATATATTTAATCAAATAATGAGTTTGGACAGCTTGTCTGCTTATCTCCAGAAATACACGCATGCATTTGAAAATGTGGAGAAATTAAAACGGGAAACATTAGAATCTCACAGATTAAAATAATGAAGCTTTTAAAAATGTTTCCAAAGAAATGTTTGTCGATGCTGACAAATAAAAGCAGAGTAAAAAGCAAACAAAAATAGATATAATCCTTATTTTCTTTGGTTCTACCGTGCGCATAACTATCCTCTGGGAGTTTAGAAGTTGCTCTGAGCCTGGAGGTTTGCTTTACAGCTCATTGCAGCTTACACTGAATACGCACATCCACATCGGCACCAGAGCATGGCTCACAGTACAAGTGACGAATGGAGACACAGTTAAACTTTAGGATCACAGTTTATGACAATGGTGAAGCCAACCATTCTCTTTTGGAACAAGGTTTTGGTTGATTTGGTAATGATGGGAATTGAGCAAGATGGGAATATACTGATGCTGGGGAACATTAATTAGATAACTTTAAAGGTGCTGTGTGTAATAGGGATCAATATTTCATAGTTTGGACTGCACAGTTGCTACATTTTCTCCCAGAAAAATATGTATGTAAAGCAGGGCTAAATTCTGACTTTGATCAAAAGAGACAGTTGGCGACCGCCTCTACAAGAGACAGACTCGAAACACACAGAAACAACGGCAAGAGCAATTTTTCCCTGAGCGTGTACTCTAAGAGCAGAATTGATATCTTGTTGATTGCTTGCCATCACAAGCAATCAACAAGACCAAACTAGTCTTTTTTTTATTCCCAGTGCACAGCCTGTGTTCTTTTCTTTGTCTTCTTTTTTTATTATTATTATTTATTTATTTTTACACTTACTAATATTGCTCAGCTTAAGCCCTCTGAGGTTATAAGAGCATCTCACTCATGCTGTTCTATATTTCAGAGAGCTGTGTGAGCCCCTGTGCTCTTGGCATAGTTTTCTACACAAATGTAAACACCTGCATCACTGCTGAGCTCCCACTAATTAAAACTCTGTCTGTCTAATGAGAGCAATACCTGTCAGGTCCCTACACACACTCAATAAATCAGCACTCTTCAGGCCTGCTTCATCCTACCATACGGAGAGGGAAGTGGGCCTCTCTCAGATATATACAGCACAAATAGTTCCTTTTGCTATCCTCTTTGTTCTCAGCGTTGTCCACGAGAATGCGTTGTCTTCTCGACTACATAACTGAGTCGTAACGTGGCCAATGTAGAGCGGCAGCTCCAACTAAATCTTTTCTGTTGGTGGCTGTGGTTCCTAAAAACATTTTGCTTAGACCGCAGACACAATGAGACAGCTCCTGTAAGCAACCCCTCTAACAGTCCACTTAAAAGGGTAGAAGCTTAGACTTATGTAAACATATCTCCAGCAATTTCACTGATCAATGATAAATGAAAGAAAGCAAAACAAAGAATGACCTTCACCTCTTTTTTCTTACAGCACTACATGCAGTCCCTGTTAAGCTAAATTCAGGTCATCAATTCTCAAATGGTTTAACGCTGAAAAGGAGAAAGTATTTCAGAGAACACTGTGTGAACACAGCAGTGAAAATAGGTTTAAATTTGAATGGAATACCAGCTTCTGCATTTAGTAAACTGCTTCTGTCTGAAAGCAACACATCAAAAGATGTGGAATACAAAACACAACCGTAAATGCACTAAATACTGGACACTTTTATGTAAGGCAGAATTGTGTCGTTAAGCTAGGCTTTACATTACATTGTTTACCGTTCTGGAAGAATTACCCGCCTTTCATATCTCTGTGATTTATGTGCATAAATGAATAAGGTGAGAATAGGGCAGGTTTATTTTCAGTTAATGTTCATTGTATATTTAGTTTCTTTGTAGATTTGTGTAGATTTGTTTGTAATATGTATTATTTATAGTTCTTATTTTTTTTATTTTAATTGTCTTCTTTTTTTTACATTTTCACACCCAGTTGTGCTACGTTGTAAATACCCTGTACACCTCTGAAATGTAATCGCCTTCTCATTACCATTTTAATTGTTGTGTAGCGCAAACTACTATGTTCCAGAGGTTCCCATCATTACAGGTGCTCACTCCTTCATTTTTTGTGACAAATATTAGTATGGATGAAAACACTGGAGCACCATAATGTCATCTGTGAAGGTGCTAAAGGGAACACGGCTAATTGTTAAGGTTTATAATTATTAAAGTGTTTCAGCTTTTTTTTTATGAATCCTCAAGGTTTATAAATGACATTGCAACACGAGCTGCACCAAACAGAGGTTTTCTCACACTGACGGTTTCTTCCCAAATTAGCATTACAATTCTCACCTACATAGTTGCCATAATTGGCAACTAATAAATTCGCATTTTTTTTTATTAGATAATTTATTGACAGTGCTAATTTACATAAAAATGTCAACTGTTTGTCATAAGTTGAACTAAATGTTTGCCAATTGAAAAAAAAATATTTAATAGTAAGTATATTTTAGTTTTTAAATTATTTTGGCTCTTCGTGTATCAGATATCTATTCTGTAGTAATCTTCTGTTTTTAATCTGTCAGTTTTTAATCCATGTTATTTCATAGTGGCTGGTGTCAAAGTGCCAGACTCTTGTATAGGGACTGTAACTATAGATTAGAAAAGTCTTAAATCCATTCTCATTTCTTTGTGATTTGGTAGGAAAATGGGAGATAGGTGCAGGGATTTATTGCATTTGTAGACACAAACAGGAAATACAGTGTACAGTATAGGGTGAGAACAGAATGTGTATAATTCTTTCATTCTTTTCAGTTTCTTTCATTTCTACCTGTACATATTTCTACATTACCTGTACATATAGTAATGTAGCAGGTAGTCTAACACATTACTTTCTCTGGTGAGTAATTAGAAATTCAGTACATTATTTTGAAGAAAAATATCTAGAAAAGAAGAAGAAAAAACATTATTTTTTGAGTAACAAACCCATCAGTGGCTGTGAGTATGGACAACATCATATCATATCATAAAAGTTGTTTACCTGCTGACCTGCTGAGAAGCAGTCTTCGCTTTATTTCTTATAACAAGCTGCTGTGTGTGTTTGTTGAAAAATGCCAAAACTGCACACTATATTGCCTTGTAGATGCATTTTTGATGAATGATAGTGATAGGTCTAAGATCCCAAGCAAACACACTGCATTTTCAGTAATTACTTCACAACAGAGGGGAATTCATGTTTGGGCAGTTAATACCTTGTACGGCCTTCACTAACATGATTCACACAATATCATTTGCCAAGCAATTTATTCCTGAATGTGACTTTTTTTTCCCGTCATAGCAGTAGCCCGTCTTAATTCATTTGCTGACATGGTTGTGATGGTTGCTGATGAGAGGGTTCATTTATGTTTAAATGAGGGGAAGATGTTGTCACCGACCATGTGATCATTGCTGGTGGACATCCGACAGCTTTGAGAGCAGCGCCAGAGCTTTGGGTCCACCCTCTGGGTTGTCACTGAGTCTTGAATGTTGAATGATAATTTAACACGACAGAATTAAACATAGAGCGTTGGAGGTGAATGGAGCGGGTTGTAGCAGTTCAGATTATTAGTCTCGTTTCTGCATAGATGAGGCCTGGAGTCAAAAATTAAGAGTGCACCAAACCCTCAGTGTGTGTGTGTTTACAGCGCTTCCCAACATTACAAACCAACTTACATTATTTTTTTCTCACATATTGAACATGATGTTTTGAAATACAGCTTTATTGTGCACAGATAGATCCGAAGTGTCAGATTAATGCCCAAATCTGGCAATAATGCTATTCAGGTGTCGCTGAATGTAATTTCAGATTTTACAAAAACATACTGATGTCCTGTTTGTTGCCCACAGCCGGCTGTTTATCCATTTTTTTCTTCCCTTTGACTTTAATAAATGTGTGGAGAATCACACCACATGCAGGAAAAAATGATGTTAAGTGGGTATGTGCACATGTGGCACAGCACTACTAACTTTATTCAACATCAGCCCTGGTGTTAATAATGTTCCATGTTCATCTACACATCCGACAGGTCATCTGTTAGAAGCAAATTTCAGCTTTATACAGTTTTTGGGGGGTTTTGTAATAAAGCAGTTTTCCTCTGGATACATTTCTGCTTCGTCTAAGCTCACGCTTCATGCAGAAAACAGCTGCCCCGATATTCCAAAGCCCACACAGTACCACTCACTTTTCATAGTGAAACATGTTCAAAAGTCAATACACACACAAGTCGCTAACGTCTATATTTTAAAAAATTGACTTATTACAAATTGTGATCCTTTCATTTTCATATAAATTATGTTGAATTCATCATCCCCCTGCAGATGCTACACTCTCTGTTGCATGTCACTTTCATTGTATATCACCCATATATAACTTAAGAGACAACACAATTTTGACCAGACACCAAAATGCCTATGTTTTTTGGTGATTATCACCTGCTATATCAACATTACGGTATTTCACGTAAACATCAAAACCAAGGGCAGACTTTGTAGCTCGTAAAGAAGACGAATAAATATACAGGGTGGGCCATTTATATGGATACACCTTAATAAAATGGGAATGGTTGGTGATATTAAAGTCCTGTTTGTGGCACATTAGTATATGTGAGGGGGCAAACTCCTCAAGATGGGTGGTGACCACGGTGGCCATTTAGAAGTCGGCCATCTTGGATACAACTTTTGTTTTTTCAATAGGAAGAGGGCCATGTGACACATCAAACTTATTGGTAATGTCACAAGAAAAACAATGGTGTGCTTGGTTTCAATGTAACTTTATTCTTTCATGAGTTATTTACAAGTTTCTCTTTGTTCACAGCCATTGACACAGCCATCAACAAAAGTGATGGTTTGGTGTGGTATATGGGGTACAACGATAGTGGGTCCATTC
>VOQK01034915.1:0-15297 GCA_015052645.1 Benitochromis conjunctus
ATATGTATGTATGTATGTGTATGTATGTATGTATATATATATATATATATATAGATATATATAGATATATATGTATAAAATCACAACAGTTGCCTCGTGGTCATAAATAACTAGCAGAAATGGATACATTGAATGACTGAATATATCAGAATCTATATAAGTTCTATGATTTTGCATCTGCAGCAATATGTAGCTGTTTTCAGGTCCCATAATTGATGAAAGATGAGGCAGGCATAAAGCTGCCGGTCCCACTGCATTGGATAGGAATGAAGGAAGACAGAAACTGTCCCAACCTAACCAGACACAAAGATGTGATCCTGTACTGCTGTTTTTTGGGTTGGTGTTGTTTATCGACTGGGAGAATAGTTTTTAAACTCCATCCAAATGCAGCCTCAGGGGAAGCGCATGTAACCCCTCTGAATAGTTGTAATACTTCGCACTGTCACTTCATGACAGCTTCAAGCTCGAAGTCTGCGTGTGTGAAAGTGTGTGTATACATATGTGCATATGGATAGGAGCATGGCAGTGATGTGATTGATGAGACATGAAAGAGAGCAGAGCAAGATTTCTAGTCAATCAGCCCTGTGAATAACCACCTAGGCTGTGGATTAAAGGCAGAAAGCTGTCTGCACAAACAAAGGCTCACATCCATTACCTTACATGCAGAGTTGTTTTGCTCTCTGTGGCAACACTGACAACAAAATTAAAGTGTGTTAACAAAAATAGATCTATTTTTTCTCTTGAATTCAGGACATGAAACGTAGCAACATCTAACAACTAGGATGCTCGTGGAAAAAAAAACATGAATACTACCAAAGAGTGACCTTTAAAATATTTATAATTATAACAACGAGTGTAAATTGAAATTGGACACATTGGAATTATATCACATTATCTGTATTTTGTTTTCATTTGACAGAACAAAGAATAAACTGTAGCACCTGTGATCTTTGCCTTTACCTCTTTAAACAGGAAGACATAAAGTCAGCCAAGGACTAGTTGCAAGTCGTTGGTTCCACACTTACAGTTCTATTTAACCAGCACAGGGAACAGAAGTGATGTGGCAGCCACTAGTTAATATTAAATACCTTTGAGAAATGCACCATATCCAAAAACTGCTCCGAGACTGTAAATACTTACCCTTCCAAGGCTCAATCCCTTCTAAATCACTTGGATTTTATATTTTTTAGTGGGATCCTGACACTTCTAGCATGAATCTTACATGAATGGAGTCCTATTTTACAGGATGTTGCTCTTGACAAAGAATAGCTAGAAGGTTTTTGGTTTTTTGGTTTTTTTAGGCAAACATTGCAGGTTAAACATGCAGTAAAACTAAATCTAACTTAAAACTAAGGAGCTTGGAAAGAAAAAGAAAAAAAAAAGAAAAACTCAAAACATTCTCAGTATATGCAGAGCTTGGCTTTATAGTTTGAGACATGAAAATATAGATATGAGTGTAACAATAATAATGTATACTTTATTAATCCCATACGAAATTAGCCCTTTGCATTTAACCCATTTACTCAGTGAAGCAGCGGGCAGCCACCAATCCAGCGCCCAGGGGGCAGTGTGTGTGGAGACGATACTTCAGGGTAACCGTTCGTTGGATTTGAAACCTCGACCCCAGCCAACACTACCTACTGAGCTATCTCTGCCCCCCAATTCCTAGGATCTTAGTTAAATGTCTGAGTAAGAGATCTTTGACAAGTTTCCCTCTTGACGAAGTTCGTAGCAGTCACTCATGACCAGTGCATGCCTCCCTTTCCATGTTGATTGCTTTTTAACAATATCACAGTGAACATTAGTCACTTACAAATAAACATCTGTTTATTTTTTATATGTTTGCATTAATGACTGATCCTGTATTGGACCCTGAATTGGATAAGCAGAAGAAGATGGATGGATGGATGGATGGATGGATGGATGGATGCTGTTGTGCTTTTGAAAGGTCTGTCTGGTAGAAAAAGACATGAGTAGCACTCGGTACGCTGTCAGTAAAATTTGATTGCTCTTTCTGTCTCTTCTCCAGGTCCAAGGGTTGGAGAGGCAAGTGGACTTCTCAGATCTGGGCCCAGTGGGGGCGGTGATGAAGACTCTTCCATATGGCATGGGCGGCGGCACAGTTGGAGGAGTAGTTAAGCCGCCGTACCAAACCATCTTCTCCACACCAATCGATCAGACACCAGTGAAATCCAAGCCACCCCCGTACAGTTCCTATAGCCCTTATGAGCTGGCCCGGAACCAGTCCCTGCTAGTGGAGCAGACAGGCTACCGCTCCAAGCGTAAACCCGCACTAAAGACAGCCATGAAGACCAAGAAAATCTTCGGCTGGGGGGACTTCTACTTCAATGTCAAGACCGTGAAGTTCAGCCTGTTGGTGACAGGGAAGATTGTGGACCACATCAATGGGACTTTTACTGTTTATTTTCGCCACAACTCCTCCAGCCTGGGGAACGTGTCAGTCAGTATCGTGCCACCAACCAAAGTGGTTGAGTTTGAGGTCCTTCAGCAGCATCATCTGCATCCCCACACCCAGCAGGACGTCCAGATCCAGGAGACACAGCAGTCCACCATCGATCCGAAAGAGGCAAAGACCTTAAACTGTCGGGTCGAGTATGAGAAAACCAACAGATCCAAGAAATCCAAACCCTGCCTGTATGATCCGTCTCAGACCTGCTTCACAGAGCACACCCAGTCCCACGCTGCTTGGCTTTGTGCCAAACCTTTCAAGGTGATCTGCATCTTCATCTCTTTCTTCAGCATTGATTATAAGCTGGTTCAGAAAGTGTGTCCAGACTACAACTTCCAAAGTGATCACCCTTACTTTGGATAAAGTAAACGAGACTGAACTAAATAGAGAATTAAAGAGACAATGATGAGTAAAATGATAATGATGGAAATGATAGTCATACTGATCCTGTTAAAAAAAGCAGGGGACAGTTTTTTGCCTCTAAACAGCTATGAATTGTGGATTTAAATCATGTATATTCAGACTTATGGATGGTTAGGATATGGCTGATTTCACTGACGTCTTTTCCAACTTTGTATTTGTTCTGTTTTTATTTGTTTTGTTTTCTGTAAATATTGTACTCAACCCCAGCAGACTTATTGTTTTTAGATATTTGTTTCTTAGTGTCATTTTTTTCTGAAGTTGGAGACTTGGTTACAAACAGCTGGAATCAGTATTATGCCCTTCGAGTACAAAGTAAGCCTCTGAGGCAGCTGAACAGGCCACCGCTGTATGGCAAACGTAATGTTATGGTAGACTGACTGTTAATCATCCTCTCAGCTCTACATTTAAACCCTGGGTATAAGAGAGTTATATGTATGAGAAATGCCATGCTGGATATGCATACAATATACTGTATGAAAAAGCACATTAAAATCTCTTAAACTGTCTGCCTTTTACTGAGTGAATGTTTTGGTTCAGAGCTTGAAGCAAATTTGCAAGGCGCAAGCTGTGCAGCGTTTTCATGTTATCTAACTCAGCAAGGACACTATTATGAATTAAGCTACACTTTACTCTGATTAGGAATTCATGTTCCAGCTTTCAGCAAAGATATGTAATTTAAATTTTCTCAAATATATCGAAGGAAAGTTTGTTATGGATTGAATTTTAACGCGAAAACCAACCGTGAAACATTCTTCAGATGATAAAGTTTGACTTTTTGAGGGAGTTGATATGTACAGTAATAGAATCCAGCAGCCATATCTGATGTGATTTTTAATTACATATATCCTGGAAATGGAAAAGAATAACTATTGTACTGAAGGTAACATGACTGACAGATTTATGTTTGTTTGATCATGCAACCAAATAAAGTATTGCACACCTGAGTAAACATTTTTTACTTGTGCTGAAACCAAAAGGTATGTTATATTATTGTATATGGATATTATTGCTATCAATGCTACAGTATTAACTGCCTAATAATACTTACTTGATCGAGGCTTTTTATGCTCAAACTATGAACTTAAAACAAAATAAAGTAGGACTGTCTCACCACCAAAAGAGTAATTATTAAAACAGATCAACGCTTATAACCGAAAGCAAGGATCACCCCACCCGCCTCTCTCTTGAGCAAACCAACCAAATACAGTTTGAACAACCATTTAACGCTGATTCTTCGTTCTTCACAAACTCTCAGCTCAAAGTCATATTTGGGTCCTCGCATCTTTGATCCGGAAATATTGGTGCACAGAATTTCATTAGAAAACAAACACAGTGTTAATTGAATCTTCATCTGGCTCTGCCTCATGATGAGTTAAACTGAGATGGAGATCCTTGGGAGTCTGTGAATCTTACACAGGTTGCTCTGGACAGGTGAGATGCAGAAACTGGTGAACTTCCCTTCTTTTTAGACAGAAGCTAAGTGAAGAGTTGCTAGAAAGGTGCTGGGAATTACAACTGTGAGTGTACGTGTGAGTGCATGTTTGGGTGAAGATGCTTGTGAGAGCTACAGTGAGGTCCATAAGTATTCTGTTAATGAGGTTTTTCTGTGTAACTTTCCCTGTGTACACCATCACTGTGGATTAAAAATTGAAATGCTGAATTTCCATTTTAATTCAAACAGCAAAAGATTTGCTTTAACTGTTTATGAATGATTTTTTTTTTTTGCATACTAGTATCCCATTTTCTGAAGTTCAGCAGTAACTGGACAAACTTCCTCTCACATAATGTTAAATATAAGGATCGCAGTCAATGACGGCGTGAAACCTAGAACCCATGGCCAACACTAAATGCTGTGTGGTTCTGTTGGGTTGAGATCAGGTGACTAACCTGCCCATTGAAGGTATCGCATTGCTGGCAGACTCTGGGCAGTCTTTTAGATGTTTTAAGTTTTCTGTGGTCTTCTGGGTCCTTTGGTGTTTCAAATCTGGCCAATTTCTTTTTAATATGAACCATATTGTAGCTTGAGACACTTCTGACGGTTTCTCTATCTCTCCGATATTTATTTTGGTTTTTCAAACCTACCATGGCTTCCTTCACTTATTCAACATCTCTTTTGACCTAATATTGAAAGTTCCTGTTAACAGACACCAGATGCAAGTTTAACACTTGGAATCACCTCTAGATTTTTTGTATTTTTTTATTTGGAGTTGATTTCAATTTGTCATGAAATAATGAAGGAGCTGGCCTGACCTGGCCATGAAGCTGCTTATCAGTCAACTGTCTGATTCCCTCCAAGCCTCAGAGGTCTGTTTATGAAAATAGATGTAATTTTTAAACCGTCAGTGCAATACTTTCGTTAAACCATATTAGTTTAAGCTGAAAGTCTGCATTTCACTGCATTATTTGAAATAAAATCCGCAGTGGTGTTGCATACAATAGAGACAAAATGTGTCATTACCCAAAAACTTATAAACCTAACTGTATGTTGAAAATGTTTCTGTGTGTCTATGTTCGTCCAGGAATGTAACAGCAATTGAGTTTTAGTAAAATATTTAATAAACCATGAATGAACAGACACAACAGGATAATTATTGTATTAAAGGTTGTTATGCAGCAGTGTAACATTACATACACATATATATATGTGTATTTTTTTCTAATTTCTTTGCTTTTTTTCTGTTATGTTTATGTTGGGGAAAAGTGGGTTTTATTTACCCCAAAAGTGCAAAAATAAGTCGCACAATGGTCAAAGGATAATAGAGGGCCCAAGAACAGGAAAATAACTCCAACCAACAGAACCAAAAACTGACCTATGAAACACGACACAAGGAGGAACACCCTCTAACAAATTATCAAACAATATAGAATCTAAGCCAACAGTTAGTTTAATAGTTACGTCAACTTAACATTTATCAGACGCACAACTAACCGAACACTGAACTCAGAGAAACTTAAAGAACACATATTTAACATTTTGTGCCAAGATATGCTGTCTTGGTTGCTCAGAATGAATATAGCTCATATTTGCCAGAGGACAATAGTTGTCTCAGTTCCTGAAAGGTTACTCATCAGTAAATGATGAGTAACCTTTCATAGCTTCAAAGATATCTCAGCAGCAAGAACCTAAACAGAATTGGACTTTGGTTCTCACTCAAGCAGTTTATGCAGCTGCACTGCAGCCATGGTTAGAAGCATGAGCAATAGTGCAGGAGCAGTCATTTTGCAGATGGCAAGACCTTACAGCACACAGGAGGCTCTGGAAATGATTGTGAACTCAGAGTGTGAAGATGGCGCTTCATTCTTCATCCTCTGAGGACTCTGAGGCTGACGTGGAGGAGGCCTTAGAGGTAGAAACAGACCAGCTGGAGTCCAACTCTGACTCATATGAAGGTGAGAATGTAGAGGAGATGATCGAAGCAGTGACAGGATGGACGTCTTCTCCATATTTTGGTCTCACACAAAGAGAGCAATGCTCTGCTAAGTCCCAGAGGTTTGATCCCGGGACCTGCACACCATGTCACCAGCTACGACGAAGAGCTGGCAGCACCATGCAAATACCACAGTATGTCGATCTGTCGCCTCCACCTTAGCTGGATTTCCTCTTCTTTAAAGGGTTAAAATACATACTATAATTAATATTTGATATTTATATTTCAGGCTGAACTAGTTTTAAAGACGGAGTCATTTAAAGTAGAAAAAGTAGTACTGCACAGTATTTTTACAAGGTAAAAACTACCTTTTTAAGAATCTTTTAGATCCAAGGTAGGTTGGAGATTGGCCTATAATCACTCAGGTTAAAAGCAATGACCAATTTATTACAGCAATCTAAACTTAACTAACTTAATATATATTACCCAAGATTAACAATTAATCATTAATTATGTTTGACAATCATGTTGTTTGCCTGAAATACTTTTATTGAATAAAATATGAGATGCAAAGAAAAAAAGAAAGATTCTACCTGAAACACTGAATTAAATTTATCCACATTTTATCGAGATAATAGTGCCGTGTAATTCATTCTGATGCATTTATTTTTCCAGTGCATTCTCGTTTTAAAGTCATATATAAAATGTAGCAACCAGCCAGTATTGGCTGGATCAGCCGTGGTAACCCTACACCACAGAGCACTGTGTGCCTTTCTTTTCTTTAGTTTTTACCTTATCATTTATTTGTTTATATTATGTTTTGTATTTTATTATATGGAGTTATATGTTTATTATGCTTGTTTATATTTATAGGTTGCGTTCAGTGTTTTTTCTGTTGTAATTTATCTTATCTTACTATTCAATAATGATTTCATGCTTTAGGAGCTGGGCTCCAGCGCGACTCTGGGCACTTCTGTACATCAGCACTGTAGGCACACAGCTAGTTTTTGTGTGGGTTTTTTTTTCAGGGCGGTGTGCCTACACTTCCCATGGATCCCTTCGGTAGGACGAAAGTGACTACCCATTTCTCTACCAGCCTTTCGTTTCTGTCAGCGGTGTGTGCGCGCTGCTTCTTCGTCTGGTCTTACACCTGGAAACATGCTGCTATTCGCTCTGAGACAGCTCACACGGGTAACTGTGATATATTTCTGCGCTATTTTGCCCCTGGGTGTTATGTTTCTTACTATTGCTTAAGCAAAGTGTACTGTTTATATTTAATAAATAGAAATGCTCGCAATAAACCGCGAGCTGTTTTGTTTATGCACTGCATTTATGGAAACTTGAGGCTGTTAGGTGAATGCAGCTGGGTCCACGTGATGATGCCACAGCGACTGCAACAGCTTACAAGCATAAAAAGTCAATTTATTATTATTATTTTTATTAAAGCGTAAATTAATAATGGAGGCACAAGAAGCTTCTTTGAAGATAGGATGATATTCAGTGAAAATACTTGGAGCAGGGATGTGTTTTCATGCTTAGAGTTGTTGCGTGTTATACTTGTGTTTGGATGTTTTTGCGTTAGCTTGATAGATGATCGTTATGTAAAAAGAAAGAATGGATGAAATGATGATGAGCACTGTATTGTTTACCTTTGGATTCGAATACGAGATAAAAATAATACACACTGTTATAAAATATAAAACAAATGAGGTTTAAATAATGAAAAAAGAAGCCCAATAACTCATTAACTCAGTATTAGATTCATATCAGCAAGCTTAAAAAATAAATAAATAAATAAAAAACAACCAAAACAATGTATTCAAAGTTGGTTCAGTATGCGTGCACAGTCAGAATTGTTGGGACCTAATAATTATATGTACATATGAAAAACAATTTCTTATGTAAGTTAAGCCCTGATGACCTAGTTGTTGTTTGTTGGCATGGTAACCTGGCTTGCAGGAAGAAGAGGACAGAGGCATGGTTAGGTTGGAGTTGGGTACAGTTTAATGCAAATGCACTTAGTGTAAGTACAATCTTAGAATATTTATTCTTGATCATTTTGTGTGTCAGTGTTACATCATTTATCAAAAATGTAGGTATTTTAGCTGTTTATTGATTGGCATTAATGCTGACAAAGGGTTTATGAACTCAAGTGAAGTCCTGATTCTGACTTAGCAGGTTAGCAGATAATAATATACAATAATCACCACGTGAAAAGGTGTTTTTGTGTTGTAGGAGCACCAAGAAGACATTAATAAAGTTCTACTTTGAGGTAATTACGTAACACATGTCAGTGTAGTTTGTCCAGCTTGAAAAGTAAAAGCAGTCATTGTTTCAGCCACATCAGCTGTTTGACAGTTTATCTTCATTAATATTTACTGCTGTCATAAAGATTCTTCTAAATTTCATGCTGTCATTGGACCAAGGTTGGGATGCCCCAGAGAGCTGGTCTGGCACAGGAGTGGTGTTAACTGAAAGATGGCAACTTCCCAATATCAGTCTGTGTGTCATTCTCTATCACATATTGTTTTTTATGTGGGTTGGGTGATTTTTTTTTCATAAAAGATGCAATGATGAGCACTAAAAATACTGTCAGTAATAAACCTGAGGTAAGAATGGTAAACCGTATCCAAGGGCTTACGAGTACAGGCAGAGGCATGCCTATAAATCACGTCACCATAATCCAGCACAATGCAAAAGTGGCTTCAGTTTTATTTTGTTCTTGTGAAACATGGAAGTTAATTTCTTTTCTCTGTCATGTTTGTGGAAGTTTATCATCTATCCAAATTAAAATCAGATTAATGGGCAGTGAGGAAACTGTAGTATATTTCCACATGCTGAAGCTGATTGTTGAGTATGCTAAAAAAAAATCAATGCACGTACAGAACACATAACAATGCTGAGTCAACACTTTTCTGAACAGCAAAACTTGAATGTTAAAACCTTCCGTGATTTATAGAGGATTTGCAGACACATGGCTGCTTACCACTTGTCAGCCATTTTGGATGTGTAATAATCCTGAAACATAGTGAAAAACCTGCTAAACATTATGTAGATGAGATAAACTATGGCAACAATATATAAACATAGTCTCTCAAAGTAAAAAACTTTAGAGTCTAATGCTAGCTGGCATGACGTTAGCTTGTAACGTTATGTTGTTACAAGTAGGGTTGTTACATTTGACTGCATTAGATTTTGTTTTTGGGCACCCAGTAAAACTGGCAACTGAATCAGTTTTTCATTCTAACATTAATTTCATCCTAATATCACTGCCACACTTGTAACCGTGGTTAAGATTCTAATATTCCCCCCCTTTATATGAAGGAGAAACAAAAACACCCACCTGTTTGTGTAATGAAAGCATGTAGTGACACTTCATACTACTGCAGGCTCAATAATTACAAGTGGCAACATTAAATTCTACATTATTAAATATCCCCTTGTCACTTATAAAGTTTCAAATCTTTTTTAAATTAAATAAAGGGTGATCTTCTTTGGTGCATTAGCTGATATGGCAGAAATGTTGTACAATATTTTATTTACAGAAAAGATCGTAATTTTATGGCTTTTTTTTTTTTTTTAAAGAAAATGTGTTCAATTACTTGATTCACTAGGTTTTAAAAGATGTAGCAAAAACTGCTGGTCAACTAAAAGTCTAATTTTGGACTTCATGAAATGGCCTATTAAGGAATTGTTATGATTTTCATATAGTTTCCCAGAAAGAAAGCTGGGCCAGGTGTGTTCCATGTTGTGCATGTCATTATGAGATTTGTACACAAGAGACGGGTGCCTGGGAGACAGGTCGAACAGGTCGCAACATCTCCCTCTGTATAATCTGTGAATCTCTGAGCTTCTATACTGATATATCATTAAAATGATATTGCATCATACACTTGTGTCTTCAATCCAGCAGTGCTGGCCATAGCACCCGCAGAAGATTACTAAAATTGAGAGGTGCACACTTTAGATTTTGTGTGTGAGAGACTAATCGACTACACCTTTAATGATTGCTGCCCTGGCTAGTTGGCAATAGAAATACTAGTAGGTTAAACAAGTTATATGTATTTTAAAAATGACACTTAACTGCTGTTTCTGATAGACTAAAAAATACCAAAGAGTGCCTCATTGTGTGATAGGAGTCTCCAGTCAGCTGTGCCAGAGTTAACCGACATGTAACAACTCAGCCCGTGGATTGCGTAACCGCAGTCCTCACCGGTTAACGTACAAGGAAACAAAGCAGCTGCTGTTAGCTGCGAAAATGTTAGTTCCAGTCAGAAAACTCATACTCTGCATCGCTAACACACAATTTCAACGTGACGGATTATTAAGGAATGTAATTAACAATTTCAAATGGCTCTTAAATACATGCAGTATTTTTGCAGGCAAACATGTTCCATTACATACTTTCTTGGTTACCTAAGGAGTAGTCGGGTAATCTGATTTCTTCTCCCCTGCCTCCTAGGCACCAGGACCAACCCTATTGCTTGTGACTAATCTTTTACAGAACAGCATTTATTTCTTATTTCTGTAAGCTGTTTTCTTACAGTTGTTATCCCTCAGACCTAAAGGAGGCATCAGACCTTGTTTCAGTGTATAATAAGGACCGGCACGCTCCACAATGGAGCTTTAAAAAAAACACAGCATTTTCCCAAATTTTAATGATCACATCTTTAAAAGAGCAACCTGTGAGTGACAGTCATTGAATTAAAATTTTGTAATTAACATTATTTTCAGATTTGATTTTTAACAGTTCATGTTTTGCAAAGTGAGACGTGAGGTGTAAAGACAGTGAATAGGATTGTTTGCTGCTGTTTGCACAGACTAGACTGTATCATGTACATCAAACTTTTTTATAACCAGTGGTTTTTGTGAGAGCTAGAGGTCATGTTGAAGTAAACGTAGCTCAAACATCTAAACTTTTTGGGTTTACTTTTCTGAACACTTAAAAATCTGTAGTTGTCAGCAAGGGATGTGGCCTCCTACAGATTTACTGATATGGCCGAGGGCCTTTAACAACTAGACCAGCAGGAAGGTCATCCTATCAGTGATGTAACCAAGAAACTGACATCAATTTAGCGAAAGAAACTTTAAGAAAAAACATTCTTTGTAAACTCTAGAGACTGTTGTGTGGGAAAATCCCATTGGATCAGCAGTTTCTGAAATACTCAGACCAGCCCATCTGGCACCGACAACCATGCCAAGCTCAAAGTCATTTAAATCACCTTTCTGCCTCGTTCTGATGCTCAGAACAAACTTCAGCATGTTGTGTTGATTGTGTCTCCTCCCATTCTTTAGCAAATATGTTTAGCTTCGAGTTTAGCTTAGACACAATTTTGTAAGCAGTGACTCCTGGATGTGTGTGTTGATTTTAGTGCCAGTCAAAAGTGATACTCGTGTCAGCACCAACGTAAATGTACATCAAAGCAACTTTTCAGTTTGAAACAAAGTAACGTGTATTTCACATCCCCCACACCTGGTTTCATTTCATTATGAGCTTAGCACATAGTGACTTCCGAGCATTGGCGGTCCGCTGAAATGAAGCCAAACAGGAGAAAGAGTGTCGAGTGTTTAACAGATCACTATGCACAACAAAAATCCTAATACATGCTGGTTGTTTAATTGTCAGAAAAGCATCACATTTTGCTATTCATGCTAGGCTTGAGGAAATGTTATCAGTCCATTTATAGACAAAATGAATCCCTGAGAAGATGGTCTGTAATTTAGTCAGGTGGACTACAACTGTAGGACAGCCCTTTTTGTTGTTTTTTTTAAATCTGTATTTATTGTGAATTTAAGTGCAGAAAACTTTTTTTTTTTCGGTCGACTTTCTCGCCTCGTACGCTTGTGCATAGCTGCACATTTAGACAGATTTACATTAATCAAATTAAGTTGTTGGACAGGATTAGCTGCATCGATTCGGTCCAGAGTGGCTTTTAGCTGTCCAAAACATGATTCAAAAGATTTAAAAGCTATGATGACTTGAACAAAAATATATTGCACACTGTAGACTTGATAGAGATCGTGAGTGGGATTTCAGAGGACGAAAGGCCATGAGCCAGCCTTGAACCCAAAAGTGTTAGCGGTACAGTCCACAGCATGCATCCGAGGCACTAGGAAACCATCTTTAAGAAGTGCAGTGCAAAGATTACAGCATAAATGTGCCGTTCCACTGCCTACGCCTCCTGAAGATTGCCTTTGTTGCCAGCGTCACTTAAGTCTCTGATTGTCACCCTGACAATCCTTTGAGCCGAATGCAGTGCAGTCATCTCGACGGTGCCTCTGTCCCTTTACGCCTCCTCACCCCATCCAGATTTTAGTCTAGATTTCCAGTCTAGTGCCATCCAGAGTGTATCACAGGGTAATTTGTAATGGGCAGCCCTGCTATTAGTCAGTGACAGAGGAAGAGGCAACTCTGTGTCAAACTGACGAATGCTGCTGCGCTGTTGACACTTCTTCTCTGCTACCTTACATATCTGTTCTGTTCTTCTGTAGGTTCATCCAGGACTGCAGCTATTGATTATTTTAGTAATCGAGGATCGATTATTCCCTCAGTTAATTACATGATCGAATAAGAAATACTTCTATTTTATTAATGAGCAATAGTAAATATTAAGAAGAGAAAAAAACAGCTCTTTAATAAATTAACTTTCCATTATAGAAATTAATTTTAATAATTTAACTGCATGCAGCATGCGCCATAAAAAAGCTAAATGCTGTCACTGAAATCATATCCTTTAAATAAAATACTTTCCTAAATGCATAAATTATCATAAGCAAGAATATCAACAAAGTGAGGCTTACATACAACCTAAACTAAGAGGTCAAATAAAATAGCTTTACTCCGATGTTTTGAAAGCTTCCTTACATTAGTCAGAGGCACAAAGAGTTCTGACAGTGTCATCTCCTACATGATGTACATAGATTTTTTTATTTTTAATGTGTGTGTGTGTCTGAGTTATTAAATGTAGTAGTGAATAAGGGAGAAGGTGTGGCTTTAAGCCCTTAGAGGAACAAGCTGTGGCTGGAATGAAGTGATGGCGTAGATTTTAATAATGCATGTTTATAATTATTCAGTGTCAAACAGCGCTGGGTCTGTGAGTTCTGCTGGTCCATGTATATTTTTACTGGCCTGCGGGGTGAAAAAAGCTTTTATTTTTATATTTTTAAATATTAATATAATTTAATTAATATAAAAGCAAAATAATGTTGCTAAAGCTTTGAAATAAATATGATCTAGTACATGCCATGCCCCCCTTTAGACTCGCCCCTGCTTGCTGCATGGATCACTGCAATAGAAAGCGGGAAGGCGACGGTCAGCCTTCAGCAAGCTGCCTTATTAAAATGTCGTATCAGACTAATTTAATAGTTCATCTGCATATTTTTTAAACGTCTGTGGCTTTGCTGTAGATTTTCTCTATGTAAAACAAACTGACAGATAGATAAAACGTTATTAATCCCTCAGGTAGGTTCCTCCAGGAAATTCAGTATCCAGTAGCAGAACACAGACAGAAATTTGCATAGTAGGAAATTAGAATAAAAAATAAAGGAGAAAAAGAGCATATGAATATAAGCATAAATATAGAATAGATATACAGCTTATATAAATAAGCAATGAAATACACTCATTAATGAGATGTAGCAGCCAAATGTCTATTGCACAGTATTTTGACTATTGCACAGTGATTAGTTCTTATTTAGTCTTTGGCTTGTGCAAACACTACAGCTTTGTTGTCCCCACCCTCCTTTGTCCTCCTGGTTCCCCTCCCCCTCCCCTCAGGCGAGGAGTTAAACAGTTTGATGGCGTGTGGGAGTTTTGAAGGAGTTTTTAGGTCTGTTGGTCTTAGACTTGGGGAGAAGCAACCTGTCGCTGAGCAGACTCCTCTGGTTATTAATGACCATGTGCAGAGGATGCCCAGCATTGTCCATAATGTCCAGCAGTTTTTTGCTGCAGTGGAGAGGAGCAGCTACAAAAACTTTTTTTCAACATACTGGATCTTGTTAAACAGGTTGTTGATGAAGGACTCCCGCCAGCTTTTTCACAGAAATGCTTTTAATGGTGATTACAGGTTCTGCTTCTCAGTAACGGCTCCGCCTCTTTGCTCTTCGACGTGTGTGTGTCTGTGTGTGTGTGTGCATGTAGACAGACTCTACATTAAACCATGACAGCATCATCTTCACTGCTGCTGTTGTGTTTTCCGTCTTTTTGTTGGAAAACCCAGGGCAAAACAGTTTGCATTGAGGGTTTTTTTTTATAATCGAGTTATTCGAGTTACTCGAATCGTTGCAACCTACTTTCACCCACCCTAATCCCGTGTGTGTGTCTGTTAGTGTGTGTTTTTCCGGGTTGATTGTTGTTTGGTATAGCCGCTGATGGACAGCAGTCATCTGTAAAATTGACTCTCCTCGGGAGCTGCTTCAGGAAACGGGCAAAAACAATACAGAAGTAGGATTAATGAAATGATTTTCTTCCTTCCCTTTTCTTTTCCTTCGCAGTTGTACTTTGAGCACAGATGTTTGACAGGGAAGGCAGAATGCCAACAATTACCTTATCATTGTCACGCAGATGTAGTGCATCTGTGACTCTGCCATTATTTTGTGCTCATCACCCCGGTTGATGTGGCCTATCCCGCCCCTTTTCTCACAGCAGAGTTTTCATCAAGTTCACCTTCAAACGACAGCGTAATCTGTCGCCTAAAAATAGTCCCACTGTGACATATTTGGTGCTTGTATCTTGGCTCTCGCTTCTCTTGGATCAGTTTATTTTGTGTTTATTAATTAATCTCCCATAATGATCAAGGCTGAGAAATGAAGCAGGGAAACAGAGAGGCACACGACAGGGAGTAACCTGTCTTTTAGCTGTTTAAGCCCAGAGCTTTCCCATTTGGACACCATGAAATTCATATCAATGACAAGAGGAGCTAATAAAAATGCCACACAAGTGTTACTTGATTCAGCGTGCTTAGCGGCGTAGGGTGACAGGATAGAGACAAGAGTGAGGGGAAAGGAAGGAAAGGATGAAGGTGAAGGTGAAGAGGA
>VOQK01034922.1:0-13505 GCA_015052645.1 Benitochromis conjunctus
CAAATGAAAACAAATTCAAATGAAAACAACAGAATTTGAATAAAAACAAAAGAATTTGAATAAAAACGACAATTGGTGACCAACTGTCAACAAATGTCGTCAGTTGGTCACCAACTGTCACCAACTGTTGTCAGTTGGTCACCAACTGTTGTTTTTATTCAAATTTTGTTGTTTTATATTCAAATTCTTTTGTTTTTATTCAAATTTTGTTGTTTTCATTTGAATTTGTTTTCATTTGACGACAGTTGGTGACCAACTGACGACAGTTGGTGACCAACTGTCGTCAAATGAAAACAAATTCAAATGAAAACAACAGAATTTGAAAAAACAAACAACAGTTGGTGAACCAGCTGTCTTCAGTTGGTCACCAACTGTCACCAACTGTCGTCAGTTGGTATCTAACTGACGTCAGTTGGTCACCAACTGACGACAGTTGGTCACCAACTGACGACAGTTTTTATTCAAATTTTGTTGTTTTCTATTCAAATTCTTTTGGGTTTTTTTCAAATTCTGTTGTTTTCATTTGAATTTGTTTTCATTTGACGTCAGTTGGTCACCAACTGTCACCAACTGACGTCAGTTGGTCACCAACTGACGACAGTTGGTGACAAACTGTCACCAACTGACGTCAGTTGGTGACCAACTGACGACAGTTGGTGACAAACTGTGACCAACTGTCGTCAAATGAAAACAAATTCAAATGAAAACAACAGAATTTGAATTAAAACAAAAGAATTTGAATATCAGCGTTATAAGTAACACTCTAACATTACTTTATGGCTGCCCTCTGGTCAAAGATAAGCTGATATGTTTGGAAGCAACAAGCAACACCCCCGTGTCTCCCTGGGACGGGGTGGATGAGGTGGGTGGGTAGAGGGAGCTCTGGACTTCTCTGCTGAGACCGCAGCCTCCTCTGACCTGGACCGGTCAGAGGTGGCGGTGGAAGATGAATGGATAAATCTGCAGTTTATTGCTTAATAACTTATTGTGTTAATGCCACAGAATGATGATTATTGGTTTAAATTGTAGTTAATGGCATGCAGGAGAAAGAGGATAACACCAGTGGGCAACCTTTTGATAAATGAATGTGCACAACCTGCATTTTGTGATCATATTAAGTATCTCTGCAGAAAGAAATGGGGAGAAAATAACCAAGACTGGACTCCAGCCTAAACACGAGACATTCTATGCCTAAACGGTCTATAAACAATCTGTATGAAGGGACAGATGATTTGACATAAATGAGTTTCAGCTAACACGTGATAAAACAGCCGGAGGAAATTATGCAACACTCGGAGCTGTAAAACTGCAGCAGCTGACAAAAAAAGCTGCAGTGTCAGCAAAGCGATTTAGAGTAGCTCTGACCGATGTGATGACACGTAATGCTTAGTTTGAAGGCTGTGAAACACTCTCTGAATTCATGGAGATTTTCTTATTTCTTTGGAGCCAGGCCATGGGGTAGCGGTTGCACTCCCTACAGGGCGTGGCAGCGAGCATCTGGTGGCCAGCTTAAGGGAGTATATGGACTTCTCAGATTTCTGCCAAATTATTTCTGTATATAATTTTTCTTAAAATGTTTAAAAATGTTCCTGAGGTGTAAGGGTCATTCATTGGATGGTGGTTTTTTATCATTACTTGTTCAGATTCTAAAAGTGTCAGAAAAACAGGAAAGGTTTGCTCATTGCAAACTGTCAGAGGGTAAAGTGAAGCCTGAAGTATGTAACATAACAATATCCAAATCCTGACACTAGAAAACCTGGAACTGAAGAATTATTGACTTTTGTGCTGGAAAAATGAGTCGTTAGCATCTGTTAGCAAACAGCTGTGAGAAGAATCACAAAGGAAAAACAATCACTTCATAAAAACATTTCTGTTGATAAAGCACAAATTTGTTTTCTGAAAGATACATTGCTGTGTCCACCACCCCCTGGTGGTCACTCTCGGTGATTGCAACAATGAGAAATCTTTGTGGTTCAGGAGGTACACCGGGTCATCTGTTTGTCAGTGGTTCGATTCCCTGCTCCTATAGTCTGTGTCTATGCAAGATACTGAACCGCGAGTTTTCCTTTGGTTTGGGTTTATTTGCTGAATCAACTAAGAACACTTTGTTGCTAATTAGCAGTTGTCCTTATTTTTTGTTACAAAGATGAGTGAACGATGAGGTCATTTTGAACATTTTGTCTTATCAATAATGATATTTTAGCTGTGGTTTCAGCCTTCATTGTTTCCACTATGCTTACGGTCTTGAATATTGTTGTTCTCATGTAGGAAACCAGAGAGCAGAGGATCACCCAGTACCATGAAGAACCCGATACGCCATGTGTCCTGGTGAGTGAGAGTGAGGGGAAGCAGAACTACTTATATGTAATCGTGCTCAAATCTTTCATGCCGAGAAGATGAAGAGGCTTCATTAGAAAATTAAAGGCTCTTTTGTTTGTATTCAGGGTCTGAGGGAGGGCTCCCTGCTGCTAGTGGAGGGAAACAAAGCCACACTGCTGGGAACCACTAAGGCCAGACTGTTCACCAGGTAACACACACTTTAGGTTTTCATGACTTGAGAGGACATCACACTGACTTATCCAGTCTTCCTTCCAGTCGACTGTAGGCTTTATTAGCCTTACACAAAACAAACCTAGTTTAATGTAACACGTTCTTAACTAAATCTAAACTTACAGTGACTGTGTAACCAGGGTCTGCAGTCATCAGTCGGACAAACACACAATTTGAGAACCTGAAACAAGTTGAGTTATTCCCATGACTGGCAAATATCAGCAGGATTTTGTAAATTTATTCTTTTTTGTGTGTAATTATGTGTTTCAGGAGGAAGCCCACAGTGGAGTATGAGCCAGGCAGTGACCTTAGCTTCCTGCTAACTGATGCACAATGATCGGTCAAATCGAGTTTTTAATGTTTCTGGTTGGAGCAGAATAAAGATTTTCAGGAAACGTCTAGTGTGTCTCTCCAGTAAATGCTGTATGTTATAGACATTAGCACTGAAGGTTCCTAGCGTACACTAATCTAGTATTTTTATAGTGACTTCTGCAAAAAAAATGAATAAATTAAAACAAAAATCAACTGTTAAGTCTGTAAAGTACACAGGGTGATGTGATTTGAAAATGTCATTTTGTTTAAATGCAATATTCATATATACATTTGTTTATAATGGTAACAACCACAGCTTGAGCAGGAACTGTTTTTACAAGGTTACCTGGTTTAAAAAGAAGAGATCACCACAAAATACTGAACAAATGTGAACAAATCAGTTTATTTTAGTTTAAAGGTAAAATCATCTCTTTATGAAAATTTTTTTTATTCTCTATGTGAAAGAATACATACATCAAAAATAGTCAATATTTTCTCAGGGCAGAAAGAAACAGAGCAATATTAAATACAAATGACTGTCAGGAGGCTTTGCTTTTTATTATTCCTCCATATTTAACACAAACTCTTCTGCTTACCAAAGGCTTTTTTATCACCGCTCAGGACAAGCGTGCTGACAGTAAGGTCACATCAAAGGTGTTAGGACAGAAGTAAATGTTTTAGTGATGTGCAGCTTTCATAGTAATTTGAAATGACTGACACTAAAATGAACAGATTTCAGTCCAACCGACTCCTGGCAAAGAGAAACATGCCGTTTTGGTCTAATTTACACACAGAAAAACCTTTGTAGAAAAAATGAACAGTGCAGTGAAGCCACTCAGCTTTGACTACCTCATGAGATAGCGCTGACCTAAGATCAATCCTCATAGCAACCACTCATTTGTTAAGAAGCGCCGACCCACACAAACACACCACTCATTGCTCAAGTAGGACAAGTCGGTTCAAAGTTCAACAAGAAAAAAGTGACGTTGGAAATCTGTGTGTACCGATAAGAAATGATCTGTTTATTCCCTAAAATGTGGAATAAAAAGTGCTGCCAATAATTTCACCTTTTTTTTTTTTTTTTGACAAACTGTTATCAAATTTAGACAAAGTATAGTTTTTAAATAAAAACATTCAAATACTCTATCGTTTGTACTCACGCTGTGTGTAAGCAAAGAACCTGTCGCAACCGCTTTTTTGGCAAAGATGTTGCATCGTTACGTTTGTTGGGAAGCAAACTGATACACGAGCTTCATTCAGCACCTGTCTCAGCGTAAAAAGGCAACAGTAAGATAAAGTCTTGCTTTTTGATCTTGAACTTGTGAACCCTGCTCTGGGCTTTTGTATCTACTATAATTCAGAGATATAAAAGTCCATCACTAGTATTTGAGCATCTCTAAAATCTGCTGCTTTCATGACTGAATACAAAATGATGACGGTGGAGTGATACTGACAAGCAGTACAGGACATTGAGATGGATGGCAAATATGAAAGCATTGGTTAAGATGCCACTGAAAGAAAATGATGTATAACCTGCTTAATAAAGTCTTCCTGTTATTTTAGAATGAATGTTACCTGCATTAATGTATTTGTAAACCTATTATCAGCCATAAACATTAATTTATAATGCAAACCCAATATGGGTAAATAGCAAAGTATTTTTTTTTCTTTTTTTTTTTTTAAGTATTAGAGCAAAGTATACTCAAAACACAAAATAGAAACCTGCTTTTGTTTTGACTTTGTTCCCAGCAAAGCTGCCAGTCTGAAATCTGAAGGTAAATAAGTAGAAATCCAAGAGGCCTCAGTGCAGGAAAAACTGTTAAAAGTCACAACCAATTCAGTGAAAAGGACTACAAGTCTTTTTAAAAAGAAGTTTGGGAGTTAAAATTACAAACTCACTGCTGTGTGAGCTGAACTGGCCTCAACTAGTGATTACAATGAAGCACTAACCAATCACATGCTTCCATGCTTGCAAATACACAATCCAATCCAAGTGATCATGTCGACACACACTGGTCAACACTCAAGTCTCAACTCACTAACACTATAACAGCCCATACTTTGCCAGGTTCTCGCTTATTTTAATGTAATGTAATTACTGATAGTTTGTTAAGCTCCACCCCCATAGTTACTGCTGCTGTTGCTCTCACCACTGACTGGAAGTGTTTACAGGTGTTGAAAAATCTTAAACACTAAAATGTGTAATGTCTTAAATACGTTAATACTTTCATCCATTGGTCAGGTTAAAAATAAAAAATCCTAACAAATGTTTTGTTACAGTTCATCTATTCGCTTGAAAAATGACCGAAATTGTTCATTTATCACTTATTAGGATCTAGAATGCGTTTACTGTATTACTGGAAACTATTTCTTTACAAAGCTAGAAGTGTATGGCAAATATAAACCGGTTTCTATAGTCTGAAACATTTTCTCAGCCAGTTACAGCTCTTAGCTTGCAGAGGGCAAGCACACAGCATAACATCAGCTTCAACATAATGATGCAAGGTACGAGGAGTCTGTGGAATGAGCAGTCGGACAGAACGTATCACTCAAACTGACTTTCAACCATTTTCTGCACAAACAAAATTACATTTGGCCAAATAATTTCTTGATTGTGTTGGAAAAAAAATTGTACAAAATACAAAGGAAACAACCACCAATATCCCAAAGCAACCTCATACAAGAGAAACTCAGATCAGCTACCCCACACACAAAGCAGGAAGAGAAAAAACAAGCGTACATAACAGTAAATATATTATTGTGACCTTCCCATCATCCCATGCTACAGCAGATAAACCGGTTTTATCCAAACACCCAAGAAGGGCTGAATGCAGCCACCCAGCCGCTTCAGTTACCATATTGCTTTGCTATTGTTTGTTTTTACATTGCTGTTTGATTACAACTAATCACATCACTATAACAACAAGGGAAAAAAAAATGACTAAATTACAGGTGAACCCAACCGATTTTAGTGACGTAAAAATGAGATAAATCGGCCGATATTCTCACACATGAAACAAACATTTGTTTTGCGTAGTAAAATATGACACAACACTGTGACATATGCGTTTTATTTGTTTACGCTCTGCTTGGATCAGCTGGACATTGTTTGTGGTGTTCCACATTTTCAACAGAAAAGTTGCAGAGTGCCCTCCGGTGGACAATCTGTGCAACATCAACTGTCATAACGAGGCCGCATGTTGTTTCTCTTTCATTTACTCTTTAGTTTTTACATTTTTAATTATCGGCCTTTACACACACAGATACAGATAAATCGTGGAAGAGTTAAAATCGGTCGGGCTCTACTCTCAATCTCCATAATCTTCTAGCTCATCACCCCATTTATGTTTTTATTATTAAAGTTTTACGCTTCTTGTGTCTCAGCTGGGGTCATGTGTATGTACAGCATACCTTTGCTAATTTAAACTGACATTTGCGCAGTGATTTCGTTCATTTCATCTTCTAATCCACTGATTCAGTAAGTTTGTGGTATTCTTTAATATCACTGTGTTGTGTTCATAATTAACTGTTCTTTAGAAACTCTAAAACAGTGACTTGAGTGTATTGTAACAACAAGGCCGTTTATCTCATGCTGGTTTTCTGTTTGGATGGAAAATGTGAGACTTAAGATCAGGTTTATGCTTCTTGTAACTTCTGGAAAACTGTAATTTTGATTTCAACTGCATGCTGGAACAAAACCATGATGTTTCTCAATATGTTAAAGGAATAGCTCAACAGTTTTGGACATGTTAGATGTTCAGAATGACACCAGGTTTGAGTTTGAATATTAAATATGAAACTGCAGTGGATTAGCTTGGCTGGGAAACAGCTAGCCTGGTTCTGTGAAGATATAACAAGATCTGCCTGACAGCTTTAATGTTCACTAAGATGTTGTAGTTTAAATGCTTAAAAATCATATTTTGAATTGCAAATATGAAGTGCTGCATTTTTGAAATGTTGAATACTTTAGATCGACTTGCTAGTTCTCACAGCTAGCTTGTAAAAACACTTTATCAATAATAATAGTGAACAAAAAACATTTAATAAATGTTTATATAATTACTTAGTGTTGTGATTTTTAATATCACTAATGTGAAAAGACGAGGTGGATTTTCTTTGGGTTTTCTTAGTTTCCAGTTCCATGCTAAGCTAAGCTAATCAGGCTGTAGCTTTATATTTTTAAAACAGGCAATCTGAACATGTGACTCTCACAAAGTAAACAAATGCGTCAGTGCGCGTGTGGACTCACAAAACATCTGCAGTTCTCCGGAAATGTCGAACTGCTCCTTTAACACTAAACTTTTTTGTTAGTGTGGATTTTGTTTGTTTTCCAGATTCTCTTTTGGCACGAGTACAACTTGAAAAGTTTTTAAAAAACAAGATAAAAATAAAAACCACCACATTAAATCTTAAATCAATATCATTATCTGCCATCCAACAGTCAATACAGTGAAATGCTCTCAGAGGCCATTTTACCCTGATTTCTTTTTTCCCCACTGATTTGCCATCAGTCCCTCACAGTTTGACATCTAAGCATCAGTGTTTCCGTTCTCCTCCGGCTGCAGCTGCTCCTTCTCAGTGCAGTCCTCCTGTGGGGGGCGGACTCGCTTAAAGAAACCCAACTGCACAGGAGAAGACGAAGTAAAGAGAGTGAAAGTGGGGTTTCAGCCTTTCATCTGACACAGAAGAGCAACGTCTGCACACGTCTTAGTGTAAAACTACACAAGCTCAGGAAAAAGAAAAAAGCAGCACAAGAACAGTAACAATGGACATGTTCACTACCTTGTACATGATGAAGATAAGCAGCGCCAGTAGCAGCAGTCCTGCCAGTACAGCCAGAGCCACCACCCAGCCTGGTACTGGTGGAGGAGGTTCAGCCACCCAAACCACTGATACACTCACCTGAAACGAGACGAAACCAAAAACACACTGATCAGTCCTCTGATCAGATTGAAGTCATTAAGCTGTTATAAAATTAACAATCTAACTCTTTACTATGCACTGCTCTTCATCTGTGTTCCTTTAAGGTTGTTTTCCACAAGACTGGTATCAACTTGTTCCAGCCCTTCATTAAATCTACAGTCTAGAATCTCTCTGTACGAAGAGTCGGCTGTGTAAATGCCAGCGAGTGCTTCCAGACAAGCTGTGGACCTGCACTAGCATGTTTTATCAGTGATTTAGAGACTGCTGGCTGATAGTAAAACACTGAAGAATGTGTTTTCACTGACTGATTTAAAATATAATACTAAGGCACTATTATTGTTCATATGACTACATTTAATGTGGTTTATGTGAAAATATCAGATCATTCAGAAATTAGACATGATTCTTTTGTTTTTCTGCAGACAGGAACTGGTTTGTGTAACAGAGAGTTTATCTTCCAGACAAAGAGTCTACTGTCGTGCAGCTGACTTCCTGCACTGAGAGGTTTTTGTATGCTTGTGTATCTTTCTGTGAAATTCCTTGTGCTTCAGAAGAAAACCATAAAGATCATTACAATCTCACTTTAAATGAACCAGTTTGCTACGCATTTCATTCATGAAACCTCCGTATATGCACACACATGTTGTGTTGACTTTACTACATTGTCTTTGTTTCTACATAAAGAAAAGCATGACACCAGTCAACAAACAAATCCATACAGCTGTCCGTAAACCAATAAAACTGGAGAAACACACGATGAATAAGGTTGTGACTGTTAAAAAGTATGAGTTGAACAATGTGTGTTAAATCCAGTGCACAGAGTCATTCCTGGCTTAACTGTAGCTGTGACTTAGAGAAACTACATTTTAAGCACTGCCACGATCAGCCAAAGACTTAGAGACCAGCCACTGATCCCATGGTAACCACAACAACCGGTTGGGGGGTGGGGGGTATTCCAGTGGTTAATTAGTGTGTGTTTGCAGACAAGTCTGTGTCTTCCATGCAAACTATGAATGACTGTAGACAGAAGCTGGCCAAAGTTGTCAGGTGGCAGCCGACAAGATCATTGTGACTGAGGCTCGAGTTGATGTTCGGCTGTTTGCTGATCGTTTGTGGTTGTGTGTCTTACAGTGGTGCTATTGGATGGTAGCTCCATCTCCAGGTTCTTGTAGGGCATCTCGATCACGTTGAAGCTGGCCGTTGATTGTATCACGTAGGAGCGATTCTGATTCTCAGGCTGAAAAGGAGGGGAAAAAAAGTTACGTGTGACAAATCAAGTCCAAAATGATGAGGATAAATCACGAGCAAATATATAGAGACAGAGCTGGAGAAAGGGCATTACCTAACAACAAAGGTCTGTTCTTCAGTTATTAGAGAAATTCATACAGGGGTTTAAAAAAGTGGCAGTCAGGGCAACACTGTGTTCTGGTTATATGTTTACATTTTGGCAAAAAGTCTAGATTATGAGTGTGTTTGATTAGCTATTAGCAACCACTGCTTGGAATGCACCCATAGATGCACAGACAGCCATCACTGGGTCAATGCAAGAGTGAAAAAGACCAGCTTTTGTTTCTAAGGCTTTGCTCACATGTTCTGTTGTGTGATTAGATTCCATCTTATTTATATAGCACAGGGTCACAACAACAGCTGCCACAAGGCGCTTTATATTGTAAAGACTCTACAATAATATGATGGAGACACAAGGCCAGCCCACACAAGAGCAGTTTGCGTTTTGTTAATTAGGAAAAAATGTGTCCATTTATAATTTAAGACAACACGAAGGTGGAGCTGTCCAGTGGACATTACAGTGGAATGGGAAGATTTGTTATTGTGTTACTGTGTTCAGTAACATTGCACTGCCCTGACTTAGTTGCTTTTATTTGATTACCCTGAGGAAGTTGTTGACATCCAGTCTGGAGTAGATGAAGAGGATGGCGTTCTTCCTCCTTTCTAGACGACCGACCTGACATTTCAGTGTCAGACACTTAGCTGTGTGGCAGTCCTACACACACGCACACACACACACGCACACACACACGCGCGCACACACACGCACACACAGTCACTTTGTTTAGAAAACAAGTACAGATAGAAAGGAAAAAAATGCACAAATGCTTCTTTAGGAACACATTTTAATTCTAAACATCTTAAACAGGAAGATGTCATCTAAGGCTCTTAGGATGCATCAGCCGTCTTCAGCAGGGTCAGGCATGAGTCGAGGTGTAATGTCATGTGATACAAATGGGTTATTTAAAGCATATCTGCTTGTGTAGGTTTACCAGTGTCTGCAGGTCGTTCTCTGCATTTCTGGACTCCAGATCTCTCTTCTGGCGGACGCTGTTTTGATTCCGTCCCTCCGACTCTCGTCCTCCAGGCGTAACAGTGCTGTTGTTCTTTGAGGAGCTCAGTGGGTTCTGAAACACACACACGCACACGCGCACACACAAAGAGCTTATATGGTTTTGTTGGAAAGATGTAAGAGAAGGAGCACTGCCACAGCATCACATTATTAACTGGAACAGCAGAAATACTTCTTATACTATTTAAAGCTACTTTGTCTAATTACAATCTGCAGAATTTAACTAAAACTTTCACCACTAGAGGGCAGCATTTTATCAGCTGCTGCTGACATGTTTTTGACGTGTGCTGCTGACTTTGAACATTTCGATTTAGCTACCCCATTTCCTCAAGAGGCTTTGCCTTTTTCTCTGACTATCAGTGTAAGCAGCTATGTCCTCCTGATGATGTGGCAGCTTAACTAAAGGTTACACTGACTCAGTGCAGCATGTTGTGGTACAAAGCAGTATAGAGGACACCCTAGCACTAGTTTAATTTCAGCTGATTTAAGAAAATCCACAGATGTTGGAAGGTTTTACACTATTTTTAAGCACAAATTTAGAAGAAGAACCTTTAAAATAACAGGTGACCAAACTGTGGAAAGAAGCTGTATGTTGCAAACTGTTTGTGTATTGGTGTAGTGTGCGTCTGTTTTCAGTCTTGTTTTGGTGCCTTACAGAGACATTGAGTGGGTTTATCTGTATTTCAGTGGTACAGTTGATGGGTCCCTCTGTGTCGTAGCTGGTGATGTAGAGCAGAGAGCCGTTCCTAAACTGATACGGCCACTTGACCTCCAGCGCTGCCTTACTGAACGTACTGGGACCGTTGTTCAGAAGCTGTGAAAGGGGAACGTTTTAATCTCAGTACAAAGAAAAAAAAACACTACTTGATTAGGCTAAAATAATACAGAAGAAACTTTTTAAATAACTAACTAGTATTAAATCTGTGACTGTGAAGCTGTTAATGTTGGGCTCTAATAAATCATTTTTTAAAAAAACAGGGGTTGGGGGGGGCAAGAAATACAGTCTCATATAGCATAAATCATTGTGAAATCATGAGGTCAGCTTGACCTACATTACATTATTCTAACTGGTTATAATAATAATAATAATAATAATAATACTTTTTGTGCATCCCAGTTAAATCAATGAGATAAATAACAGAATCCCCCTCTCTCTCTCCTGCATGTTTGTGCATGTGTGCTTATGTACCTCGTACACATGTACTATTTGTGGTCCGATGTCGTCACCGACCACAGGAGGGTCTCTCGGGTTCCAGTTGGCGATAGGAATAAACACCTGACCCGGAGATGAAGACCTGGAAAAACATTTTAAGGAACAATCTGCTGCTGGAATCATAAAAACCTGTTTTTAAGTGTTTCAAGTCAAAGATAAACCAGTTAAACGAGGGTGCAGTCAATGGTTTTATTTTTATACTTTTACATATTCTGTAACTTTTAACGCCTCGTTCCTTTTAAAGATGAGGCAACAAGCTTACCGATTATTATTTAAATACACTATTGGCAAAATCATATAAATACAGCCTCTTCAAAGAGAAATAATCTAATATTTTATTTGAAGCTTCATGAGCAGAAATGTGTTTCGGTGTGTTTTACCCTCTGATGGAGACTTTAGCAAGCACAGCCAGTTTGGTGACGCTGGTGACTTTGGGACTGGTGTTGTCAAACTGGTTAGAGCTGAAAAATAAACAAACAGTCACATCCACATGACCAAAAACAAAAAACATCCCCCCCCCCACCGCCTCAAAGATGGTCGTTCACAGTGGACACAGAAGACCAAGACAATATTAAAGAATAAGTCCACTGAATAATAGTAATAAATAGTAAAAACTAAAGTTTGAACCTGATGCTAAATTCTCCATTTGTTACTCAACTATCTATTGTGCTTATCATGAGGAAAACGCTGTCAGTGCTCCAAAGTGACAAATAAATACAGAAATCACCCAAAGTTGTCCAAAAAGAGCTCATGAAAGAAATCTAAATAAATCAGGAATAAGTAAAATGTACCTGATAGTAATAAAGAGAACTATTTTAACAATAACATGTTTAAGAATGTGAGAAAAAGTTCGAACATGGTTAATCATGCATGTCAAAGGTGATCACAAAAAGAGAAACGGCCTGCAGAAATCTCCTGACACACATTTAAGGAACCATAAATCGTGTCGATGAGCTGAAAACCAAAGAAAACCCCTCATTAACATACTTCTCTCTCTCCCTGCCACAGAAGTACAAACACACACTAACACGGAGGAATGTGAGGACGGAGCTGCTTCCTTCAGTTTCAGGGTTTCTGTCATTCAGATGAGCGAGACGAGGACAACAGCTCTGCTTTAATGAAGTGGGCTTAACACTCAGTCTGATTGCAGTTAGCTCCCGACACGCTTACCCTTCTGAGGTGTGTTGATGCTACTGTACTCTGCTTTTCGTTTGTATCCTTGGAATAACTTAGTGATGTCATTCATTTAATACTCTTTTCTATGAAACCCTTATTCAGGATTTTCCCCTCACTAACATCAGTGTTTGATGAACGGGAGGGTCCTTATTGTTTCACACTGGATACAGGACGTACTGAAAGCCTTCATTTTAAACACTTCTTGAGACTACCATTAATTCCCCATAACGACAAAGTGAAAACTTATTTTCATTTTAGCCTTGATTTTAGTCTTTGTGTAACTTTTGCCTCTCTATACACTATGCATGCTCGATCATCCAGGTAAGTAAATCAACCTTTTGGGGTGTCTGTACACTAGTGTCTGTGTGCTAGTATGAACAAAAATAAAATGAAGTGCAGTCAGTAGGTGGAGCTATGTCCCACTCATCACAATTAACCAGTATCGCCTAATGTTCATATTTCAGGCCTCCGTTCGGCTCCATTTTGACCCAGGCCAGAGAGTCCCTCATATTGATTGTGTACAACAAATTTTAAACAACAGTTCTGTTTAGAATGTGTAAACAGCCCATTTGACTGATAAACATAATAAACTGATGATTAAACCTTAAGAAATGTTTCAGAGAGCAGGGAGAGTATCTTTTAGGATTCAGAACAATGGTTTTTGGAGTTATCACACGACATCATGTCCTGTTTTACTAAGACTAACAGCCATAATCATTTTAATATATTTTACAGGAGTGAGAAGACAGTTAAACTGTCTCCTGACTGCTGTATCATAAAAACCCTCATAGCTACATTTGATATTTATCACTGATAATTCAACATTAATTTACACTTACCACACAAAACATAAAAAATTGCTCACTGCAAACTGGCCTGTGCATGCAGAGGAGGGGTCAGAAGCCGTGCATGTGTGGGACTTGCACACGTGTTTCCTGCACTCTCGAAGCCACCCTCTGACCTTATGTGTAC
>VOQK01034922.1:13525-25488 GCA_015052645.1 Benitochromis conjunctus
TATGTGTACCACATATGATCACTCCTGTGCAGTTTTACTGTTTCACTATTTGAAGATTTAAAATCCATCAGATCTGAACAGTTCAGGTCAAATTGTCCTGGCGCATCCTCGGTGTACAAAAATCTATAGCACCTGTACAAAAGTGTAGCATCCAGGGTATTTTTGCTGCTATCAAATATCAAAAGGGTCATATTTGACAGGTTAAAGCAGGGTCAGAACAAAGAGACCAAACACTGTTCTGTACCTGACTATTTGCAGGTCAAACTGGACAGATGTGTCGTCCTCTGATAGCTGGTGCACGCTGAATCTCAACTCAGCCACCACCTGACCAATGAGAGCACAGGGATAGGGCCAATCAGTGAGCAGGAGGATGGAAGAAAGTCCAGCAGACACCACTAGACTTGATTTGCTGAACAAAGGTCACTCAAATTAATCGAAAATTCATTACTGATGTAATCTGATTTTAAAGCTGCAGTTCAACATATGTGATTCAAATATTTATTCAGGCAAACTTTCTCTTGTCAGAACAGTTAAACCAATTCCTATAACACATTTACTGATTTACACGCACTGAACACTGACCTTAGTTCCTCCCTTCATGGGGTTTCCTAGGTCACACACCACCATTTTAGTCTGGTTCTCTTTCTTGTAGGCACAGGACAGCCTAGACAGGGTCTAAGAAAAACCAAACCAACCAATTATTAATGGAATATACACAAACACACTTTTCAGCTTTATTTCTCAAAGTACGGCTGCAGGAAAATGTGTCTCCTCACTTCAAAGTGAACATTAAACTGATTTTGTCTGACTCTGGGCAAAGTGGAGTGATGTCTATACTACACGCTTTGCTTCAGAGACGTTACCTGACTGCGAACGACGCCGGTGAAGTCAGCCTGCTGCGGGGGGTAGATGTGGAGTTCGGCCTCGTAGGCTCCCTCGCCTTGATTCTCAGCGGTGATCTCCAGGGTCAGAGCGTTATCATCGCCAATGTAGATCTGGTCACGGTCACTGAGGGGAAACAAGGAACGCTAAACTACCTAAAGTTCTGTCCTGATTTCATTGGCAAAAGCTTTTTGGTTTAACTTTTGTTGAGTTTGTGTTCTCACTTTGTAACCGACAGCTTGAGGTCAGGTTTACAGATGTTGTCAGGCCCACAGTCCAACAGGATATGAACCTGATGGAGAGAAGAGCAAAGATGAAGACGCTCAGCATCAAAGAACGATAAATGAAAGGAGTCATATAGTATTGTTTGGTCCAACCTACTATAAAGCCTTTGTTATCAAAAAAACCCTCAACTATCATTCTCTACATGCTAACGTGACAACCAAAGGTCCTAAAAGTTACAGATTGCTGTTCATTTACTGAATAAGCTGCACATGCTTACCTGCTTGTTGACATCAGATGGAGATGACATGTCGACAATAGGTTGCAGTCCCGTTTTGTCTGCAGCCTGCTGGTAGTCCATACTGTACTCCATCGCCACTGAGATGGGAGTGATCTTATCCCGGAACTCGCGATCATCCTGACAGAGCAGGAGGAAACATAAAGAGTCATGTTTGTAGATCCATTCCTGGGAAGCATTTTCCTTTTATCCTTTAAACTCTGACACCTCTGTGGTCACAAATCCAGTGAACATGCATCTCTAAAAGCCGCTTTCATCCTTTTCTTCTGTGATTCGCTCACCCTCAGGTAGACCGGCTGCTCCTCGCAGGTCGGCGCTTTGCTGTTGGACACAGTCGTGTCCTTGGAATACTGAAAGGTGCGACTGTGCAGGAAGAGGACACGCTTAGTCGCCTCCTTCTGTTTCAGGCGGTCCAACATGAGGTCCACACGGAAAGCTGGGAGAGTTATTAGACAAGATCTGAATGTTGCACCGCCACAACTATTGCAACTCTTGTTGTTGTGCAGAGGGAAAAATGGGATGTAGCTTCTGCAGATTTACTTACTGAGCAGGTCTGGAGCCCTATGGCCGCTGACCTTCAGACAGTACTTCACCTTAAAACTGAAAACACTCAGTTAACTTTAACACGAGTCCCCCTAATGATGTTTCAATCACATATCGACAAAAATGAACGGCAAAGGATGACTGAAGGCATTTATGTGTGCAGGTTAACCTAACGAAAAAAAACCTGTCAGAAAAGACTACAAGTGGATGTTTTAGAAGAAATGTGACAGCTCACCATGAAACAGGTGTGTTGGTATTAGGTAGTGTGCAGGTCTTCTCCTCAGGGTTGATGATCAGGGGTGTGATGTCTAACGTGGCATTTACACTGATCACTGGACGGGCTCTGTACAAACACAACACACAGAGATTAGGGCAGTGCGGCGTGTAATGTTGATTACATCCCGTCAGTCATTCGTCCCTGTGTGTTTTGTTTTATTTTGTAATAAAACTCATTCATACATGTAAAGTAGAAGGAAAAGATTTCACATACAAAGGTGTAAAAAGTGTTAGGAGCTTTAGAGGACGGGAGCAGCAAATACAAGGGACAAAATAGTTGCTTATTAAGTTTTTGATGAAAGACTAATCGACTGGTACAGCTCTAATCAAAGACTAGAAAAAAAACTACAAATTACCTTTACTTTAACAAATGATTTTAAAATCTAAAATGTAAAATTGCCTTGTAAGGTGATCGAGGCAGCACACATTAAGACAGACAGAAGTATTTAAAACCTGATGGCTGCTGGAACAAAGCTGTTTTTAAACAGTGTTGTTCGTCCTACATTGGTTTGTTTTTGGAAAACAAGCTTTTAGGAATTCCAGTGAATATGTGGACACTTTTACTGGATTATTGTGAAACTGGAGGAGACTTAACACCTGATAATATAAGTAGCATCTTTTTAAAATCATTTCCAAACACTCAATGCACATCTGGCACATCTTATGAATGAGTATAACTTTGTATGAAAAACGTTCACAGTAAACATTTAAGATATATGTGTACATAAATATTAATGAACAAATACAAATTAGCATGGGGATGCAGGTTGAACGTGTCCTAATAGAATCTATAAAGCCAGTAGGAGCTGAATGAAAACAGCAGCTCTTTGATATCAGAGGTGGCCTTGCTCATTAAACTCATCAGCTTCTATCAGAAGCACTACAGACACACACACAGCCACAGCAGGGGAGCACACTCACACACGCAGTGCAGATTAAGGATTTAATTACCTGTATAAAACGGCTTTGTCTGCTCCAAACACTCCAACTATTAAATCTGTGGGACAGAAACACACATCAGCTCTTTTTCACAACACCACTACTGACATTCATTTGCCTCCTGCTGTGCTTCTCTACATGTACAAGTTTCTGTGTGTGTGTGTGTATGTGTGTGTATGGGTATTAACATCTTCGTGGGGACCAAAAATTGAAAGTTTACTATACTCGTGGGGACCAAAACCCTGGTCCCCATGGGGTTGAAGGCATTTTTGAGACTCAAAATGCGGTTTTAGTGTCAGGGTTACAATTAGGTTATGGTTAGGTTTAGGGTCAGGGTTAGGGTTAGCCATTCAGTTTTGATGGTTAGGGTTAGGGTAAGCGGCTAGGGAAAGCATTATGTCAATGAGATGTCCCCATGAGGATATAAATACACACACGTGTGTGTGTGTGTGTGTGTGTAGGTGTGTGTGTGTGTACCTGGATATCCATTCTGGTCGATGTCAGTATTTCCAGTCATGGAGTACCCAAAGCTAGCAGGCATGTAACTGGATGCCCATTTGCCCTCCAGGCGCTGAGAGATGAGGCAAACATTACAAATTAAAAGTTTATCTTTTGGCTCTTGTTGTTATAGTAGTAAACTTCCTTTCAGTTAAAAATTATAGCACACCAACGTGACTGGGAGGATGTGGGAAGGTTACATCCACGTGAGCAGCAGCATGGTGGTCAGAATTTAATCCAGTTATCTAAATCCGTTTATTTGAAAGCTAAACTAAAAACAAACATAACTAAAATAGCTCTTACATTCTTTTGAATGTCTACTCAGGGTTTTATTCACTAACTGTGAACCAGTTCCAAGATGAAGTTTAAGTAAAAACTTTATGTTTGCTGTATTTTCAGTCCAGATCTGAGGTGAGAATCACTGGTTTCAGTGGTCTTTGCCTGTGACTACTTCAGAGTGTGGTCAGGATTCACACCATAAACACTAAACAAAAGTCTTAAAAATAAAAACAAAGAAATGTGGTTGTCATATATATAACATTTTAAAAAATCTAATTACTGTAGAAATCTAACTATAAGCAGGTAACTAAAGTGTATATAAACACAGTGAATGGAAGGGGCAGGTGTGGTATTTACCTGGGATGGTGATGATTTGGGCCCCTGAGGGCTGCCATTATGGATGTAAACCAAGCCATTATGGTCGGCGCCTCCATATGGAGCAGAGATGGCCAAATCTGGAGAAGAGTGGAGGGAGATGTGGAGTGGGTAAAGAACTAATGTGTAGCAGTCAAAGTGAAAAGCAGGTGATGCAGATACTGAATCATAGATCCTTCAGCAAGGACCTGCGTCTGTGTTTGTATACACGCATATGTACCTGTGGACACATTTCAGTTTTAAACCACTGTAGTGGCGACATTTCAACTGGTCTTCATCATCAAAGGGATGTGTGGGGCTCGATTTGGTTAGAGGTTCACTTTATCCTCACAAAGACAGAAACAGCTAAAACACTTGAGGGGGAAAGGGTGGTGCTGTGGTGCTCTCTGTTACCATTGTAGCCATCCATGTTCAGGTCTCCTAGTGCTGCAATGGCAGAGCCGTATCTGGCGTAAACCTCTGACCCAGTGAGCAACTGAGGTGGTTGGAAGGAAAATCCACCCCGACCGAGATAGACAGACACCTGGAGAACGAACACACACACACACACGCACGCACGCACGCACGCACGCACGCACGCACGCACGCACACAAGGTTTTAACAAACTGAAGGCTATCAAAAACCTTTTTATTTTGCTGATATTTTAGAAAGATTTACCCTTTGCCTTAAACTTGTGTTACAGCATTAACTTTTTAAATAGCTTCATACTTCGGCACCCAGTTGTTAATTTTGTAATTATTTCTTACAAAGTTGATGAGTTTCCAGCTAAATATATTTGCTTTCTTCAATAAAAAACACAAAGAAAGCACTGTTCACCTAATCTGTTAAACACTTTTACAGTGTATGTATGCACATAAGCAACGGATGCTGTGTGTGTGCCTACCTGTCCCACCTCCCTCAGTTTTCCATCTGAACCTCTGTCCATGAAGAGAGGAGCTCCAACGAACAGATCCATATTACTGACAGACGGATGAAACACAAAATAAGAACACCAGATCACTTATCATGTCATTATACTTATTTCATTTTATATTTATAAGTAAAACACAGCATATTATATTATTCTAAGGGCAAAGCGATTGTGTCTGTCATCCTTTACATCCCCTTTGTGACCTGTGTGACACTAAGAAGAGTGCTTGCAGAGAGGACAGAGATGGCACAAGAACGGGTGAAAAGGCCGATTAAAGAAACTGACACGCTGAGTCATCGAATTGCTCAGTATGGTGCGATTTTATCTCAACCACAAAACATTGAAAGTTTCTTTGTTTTGCACTTTTACTTGAGAAGGTGTCGCGCGACACTGCTCCACCAACAACAGCGGAAAAACTTAAATGTCACTCAGAAGACATCAGAGCTGTGTCGACTGATACACGACACTGACTCTAGTATCGCATTTCCACGTCGGTACCCACATTTCACACGCTCTGATCTTTGCTAGATAGATTTTAATAGATTTTCCTGACACTCATTGTTTCCTTTTTCTTGAAAGCACCAATGGACAATAACCAGCTGTTTATCATCATCAACCAGTTAACACAATACTCTCACAACAGGAGTACATGGCAACAAGCAGTCAGCATTTGTTAGTATGCTGAACAGAAACACTGATGAGCTGGTCAAACACCCTCTGAGAGGTTAGGTGGTTGTGTTTGATCATTTTTACCACTTCCTTAAAGCGATGGCATTAGCACCCACCTTCTCTCACACCACTTATTTTAGTTGTCACACAGTGCTTTATATGCGAATAAGTGTATGAACCACCATAAACTGTGCAAATGTGTAAAGTGTCTAAACACTCCAGATTTAGCCGTGTTCTGGTTTCACTTAAATGAGCCCATCAAAGCTCAAGCTGACAGCAAAGTGAACCGTGTTGGAGTTGATGAGTGTTTCCGGAGGACAAAAGCAGTTGTAAAAATCCTCAATGTGCTTTTAAATTACATACCCAGGAGCTCTTGCAGGGGAAAATGACAGCGCTCAATTCATTAGAACCCATCGAGGGTACAAGTACACCAGTGTGTACTTTAGAGATGCCTTAATTAAAAATCTAAAAATATCTGCCATTCATATTTCCCCAAAAGACAAAGCTGGACAACCATCAGCTCTTCTGAGTGTCGACTGTTGTCATTTTAATGGTGAGCGGGACGTCGGCTTCAGATATTTAAAGAAAAATGGATTCACGTTTAACGTGTAGCATTAACAGAGCAGAAAACACTGGAGAAAAACTAAAACTGTTCTGCTGCGTGATTATCTACATACAGAAGAATAGATCTATTCTTTTGTTGGAGGACTTGTCTTAAACCACAGACGGGGAAATTGTACGAGGACACACAAACACATACTCACCCATCATTGTTGACATCAAAAGCTGCAACTGAATGTCCAAAGTACGCAGCCATCTACAAGATGAGGGGGGGAGGAGAGTAGAGGAGATGTGTGAGTTTACACCAGAAAGCACGCAGTCACAAACATTTTGGTAGGGTTGAACTTTTTATTTAAGTATATTATATTAGCATGTTAATGTTAAAACTCTGTAAACAGTTGTGATGTGATGCTGCACCTCTGACACAAGCTAGAATGACGTTTCTCCTCGTAAAGAAACGCAGTCCATCAGCAGCTTCTGAGTGAAATAAGAGGCCGTACTAAAACTACAACCCAGCGACCAGCACAATGACAAACACGATATCAGAGGTGAGATCGCATAAACAGAAGAAATTCAGAGAAAACTAAAGGGGGGGTGAGAGGTTTGATGTCAGGGAGAGGCATCTCTCTCTCTTTAAAAAGAAAGCAGGCAGCAGGAAACTGATAAAAGTGAGGTTACAAGGTTCAGAGGGGGAGTTCTGGGGGACAGACAGGAAAATGAAGAGGAACTCATTAACTCAAGTGATGACAGCCTGTTTTGCTCCCCACCCTCCTACCCCTTCTCCCCCTCTGGTCTGTATCTGCATCTGGAGCAGTTTACATCTTGATTTAAATTCAGTGTTCACAGGATCGCCTAAACCTAAAAAGATCCCAAATCTGGATTCTTCACCCTTCAGAACAACCAAAAAAATAACACAGTGGATACAGGAGCAGCTCTCTTCTTCTTACCATCTGACACCGAGCGTCACTAACAGGCATCCAGCACGTTTCTTCGTGGTAGCAGGAAGAACTGCGCTGTTCTTCTGACATTTTTGGTGTTTTACGGCAAACTGAATACACATTTGCAGCTCACAGAGATGCTTTATGTGCAGCTGAATATAACACCTCTGTGTAGCCATGATGATCATTTTGATCAACGTAATAAGTGAATATGATCAGGATCACAGCTCCTTGAAAGTAACTGTTGGTGAACAGCTGATTAATAAGCCACAATCAGACCGTATTTCACAGCAGTTTCAAAATGGTATAGAACAAGCTGTTACATGAAAATGCACACCGACGCTCGTCTCCTCCAGGCAACGAAACGCACGTGTCGACTTCCCACATTTTTAAATGAATGCAATGGCCACATGCAATCTGTAACCTGATCTAGAAGTGGGCTGCTTTATCGTTTCTCTCCACCCCCAGTTGTTTTACTGATTAAATCCTCAGGGGCAAACCCACTTTGAAACACGCAGCTGTGGCTTTCTGTACCACAGATCACGGGTGTCCCACACCTCACCTGCGACCCTGTGAAGTTGATCATGGACTCCATCACTCCGCCTTTAAAGATGTTCACCTAAAACATCGAAAAACACAACACAGATCAGCAGCTGTTCACTTAAGACATCCCCATTAACGCTTTTAGAGCTCAACAGTGCTGCTGTGCAGCTCACAATAGTAAAGCGTCTCCTGCTTCTGTCATTGATATTATACGTTTACAGAAATAACACAGAATCATCAAACGTCAGCAGCACTGTTGAAGCCAGCTTTGTCCACTGGTTCCCAACCTAAGGGTCTGGCCCCTCTAAAAGTTTACCAGATGTTATGAAAGGAGAAAAAAAATCTGTTTCTTTTGTACAACTTTCTCTGATCTTTATTCACTTATGCAGTAATAAGCCAGTTTCACTTGTTTACATCAGCTGCATTATGTCCTTGGCTCAAACAATTATTTAAAATTAATCAACAAATCTCAATATTTATATGCTGGACGTAACTCTGAACTGCAGAATTAAATGAGAGAGATTTGGATTTCGTTACGTCTTCTATTCTTCCTCTTTTCTATACACAAGGTTTACCAATCTGAAGACTGTGCTGTTTTTTAGCTTATTTTCCTGTTTTTTTGCGATGGAATCTCAAGCCACAATGATTCATATTTAACAGCACGCTTATGTTTCCTAATGAAAAAATATAAGTCTTTAAAGTGTGGGTTTATTACTCTTACCATACGTAATGAACATAAGGTGAATTGAAGTTAGTCTTTGTAACTGAAACGCTGAACTCTCAACAACGGTTTGCTTTAAATTATTATACAACTAGATGAAGTGAACCCACCAATCACAGCTCGAGCTTGAGAGGCTGACAGTGAATATCTGACACACTCTGCCTAAAGCCCTGAGGTAGGCACACTGACTGATCACAGACTGACTGTATAATATGCATGTCCTGCACTCGAGAAGCTCTAGGACAATAGCCGTAACTCTGGATAGTTCAGACAGTGAGAAGTGTGTGAGCTTTAAACACTTACATAACCCAGCGCCTTTTCCCCCCTCGGTACTCCGGTCACAAAATCTGTGAAGCATAAAAAGTATATAGAATAGAATAAACCTTTATTATCCCACGAATGAGAAATTTGGGTGTTACACAGCTCTTATAGCAAGTTTGTATATACAAGTAACAATGTGCAGAAATATGTATAAAAATTGTATGGAGATGTATATAAAAGTGTACAGAGATATCTACACGAGTGTGTGTGTCTGTGTGTGTCAGTGTGTGTGTGTGTCTCATCTGATGAGTGGGATAACCATGTTAAACTGTGTTAGAGTCTGACAGCTGCTGGTAGGATTGACCTGCGGTAGCGCTCCTTCCTACACTGTGGGTGTAAAAGTCTACTGCTGAACGAGCTGCTCAGTGCTCGTACAGTCTCATGCAGGGGGTGGGGGGGTGTTGTCCATGATGGATGTTAGCTTAGACAACATCCTCTCCTCTCCAACCTGCTCGATGGACTTCAGCGGACAGTCCAGGACAGAGCTGGCCCTGTTGACCAGTTTGTTAAGTTTGCCCCTGTCCCTCTCTGCCATTTCACCATTGCCATTCCATTATTATATAATATAATTATATCATTGACTTGGTTTATATGACAATCCCAAACCCAACACTGGTACATTTACTGTGGCTTTAAAAGGGAAGCTGGGCGTCCTCAGGACACTGCCTTTCAAAAACAGAGCATTTAATTCAACTCACTCTGAGCCCTTTCTGAATAACAGTGTGAACATGAAAGGTTTTTGTAGTTGTGGTGGCTTGTTTCCCTTTGTTTGTTTGTCTATTTTTATTTCTCTGTTGTACTCTTCTTCTTTTTTTTTTTTAAACATGTTCAAATTAAAGATATATATAACAAACATTTCACACTGGTGTATTTGCAGTACACTTGCATTATATAAATCCCCTTGATTATCGCTCTTACCGTCCTTTCCATCTGCATTGAAGTCTGCAACCGTCACAGAGTATCCTGTGAACACACAAACACGGAGTCTCTCGGTCAGTCTGCAAACATGTTTTTCAAACTACTCTGCTCTTATTGAAATGTTCTGGGGCTTGATCGTTTCAAAAAATGTTTCAAGATGCCGACAGACCTCTAAATAAGAATTTGTGTTTATAATTTGAATATACTGTATTTTACAGGCACATTCTTGGTAGCTAGACACACTAGAAAAGTTCATGCTCTGTGTTTGGAGTCTTTCTCGAAGCTTGCAGCTGCCACGTTGTAATTTGTGTAAATGTTAAACTTTGATTTCATAGTTTTATATTTGACAGCTTAACACATACAAAAAGCTCAAGCAACAAATTTTAGCTCTTTATAGCAGGTCCTGCTTGTAGACTAGCACTAATATGATGATCACAGGCTACATGCAAAGATAAGAAGTTATGAAAATGTATGTGATTGTGTAGTTACCGAGATAACTGTCGTCATACTGGGCATTGGCTGACTTGGTGGAGAGTGTGTTTCCATAACGGGTGATGTAATCATTGTTGAAGCGGGTAAAAATCTCTGAGACGTCATCAGAGATCAGCTGGCCTGAAGAGAGAGGAGGAGAGAGAAGAACGGAAAACACAGAGGGAGAGGGAATGGAGGAGAACAAGAAGAGCAAAAGAAAGACAGAACACAAGGAAAGAGCGAAAAACAAAAACATAAAAGACGGAAAAGGAAAATGTTAGAGCACAGGAGACGACAAAAACAAAAACCCCAGCAATTTAGGGGAACAGAGCAAAAATGAAGAAGGTGAAAGAAAAAGTTGTTTCACGTGTGTGTTTACACGCTGATGCACTTTTGGTGTAGAAAAAAACAAACAAAAAACATCCAACTTGTAATTAACGGAGCCACGGAGACGCAGCGTTAACAGCTATCTAATCAGAAACAACAGTGTGGAGTGTGTGGTTGGGTGTGTAATTGTGAGTGCTGACTCAACAGGAAACAATCATTAGGCTAACACGGCGCAGGAAGACCATGACCATGACCATAAAGGGGGGGAAAAACATAGTGTGACTGACTCAGCGTTCAGGATATAATCCATGTCACACCCTCTAATGTCAGATGGCCAGACAAACAATACAACATGCAGCTGAGATATAGAGAGACAGACACACACACACACACGCCCTCATAGCTATACCTGCTCATTAAACTCTTAAGCGTGCGGTGATGCATGCTACGGTCCAGTGTGAGATGGTGCAGTGAGTAATGCTGTGAACTACAAGTTGACACCAGTGTGTTTTTCCTACAGCTGTTTCCTTTCTGATCAACTGTCCCTGTGAAAACTACGCTACAGACGACATCATAACAACACAGCTTTTGTTCATTAGGTTTTAATCTCACTTACTTTTTGTCGATGTAGAAAAAAAACACTCCAACCACACAGGCTGATCACATTTGCAACAGTTAAAATGAATTTTATACGCAGCTCACAAACAAAACACAATAATTTCCGTAACTTTTTCAGGATCAAATTTGAATTTGAAAACAAAGTCCACTTCAGTTAAGAGTTATAAAACAATAGGTATTCCTCTGTATCCCAGTGCATAGACTCAGAAAAACAACCTTACATGAAAGTACCTAATGTACCTCAAAACTGTATTTAAATACAGTTACAGTAAATGTTTTCTTGCCCCCAGTCCCCACAGTGACACAGCACACACTGCTCATGCTGATCCAGCAGCTTTTAAAACCACTGACAGCTGAAAGCCTCAACGAGCAGCAGACCATGTTATCAGCGATGTGGAGGAATACACAAACACCTTTTCGTCACAGTGTTCTGCCTGAACGCGCTGTCATAGTCCTATTTGTTACTATTCATAAAAAGGTGTCAGTCTCAGTCTGTTCAAAGTGAACTGGTAAAAAACAGAGAGAGGCAGTGAAAACAGGGCTGGCTGGATGACCTGGAAATGAACCGTCGCTCTTCATGTGTGAGTCACCACACCTGCTTTAAGGTGGCAACACACACGCCTACACGTTGTCAGTGTTACACTCACCCTGCC
>VOQK01034923.1:0-10654 GCA_015052645.1 Benitochromis conjunctus
ATAAGGATGGCAAAATAACTGAGGTGGAAAGTTACACCACAGGAATGCTGCAAGTATCCAATGCTTTATCTCAAAGGCAGAATCACACCTTTGGTACCCAACTAGAGATACAACAACTAGATAACAAATCAGCTGGCTGATATGGCACATAGTTTGATTTTAAAATAATTATTTAAGTTATTGTTCAAGGGGAAACAACAATTGTTAGTTTGTTGAAGTCTTATTAGATAAACAGTAAACTAAATATTATTTACAAAAGGAAAAACTGGCAGATTAGTTGAAAGTATACTTGCAAAACTGAACTAATCTGTATTTTATGACTATTCCGTGAGCACCAAATTGACAATGTGTAATTTTCAGACACTGACATGGATAAATTCTATTTGACTAAATAACAGTCAACAAGGCAACATTCTTTGGAGTATAACTCCCACAATTCTACTGTTTTGACTCACATCACACTTCACATCAGTCTCATTTCAAACAGCAGGCAACTATATCAGGTACTAGACTAGCTGGTAGAGACAGTGCACAATTTAATCCGTTTACTGCACCACAGGTGAGCAGAGAATCAACCTATGGCAGAGTGGCACAGAAGGTGACCAGGAATAGACTGGCAGCCCTCTTTCATTCACTCATACTTCAGTCTCTCTGTTGACATCAGTGACTCTTCACCGCGAGGGGAAGAGAAACATAGGCTTCAACTTCACCAGAACTTCATCAGACCACTTTTTGTCCCTGAATGTTCAATCCAGCCCTGCTGTTTCTGTCAAACTGGACTCTAACAGGCCCAAAAAGCCCAAAGTCTGGGCGTGGTGACAACACTCAGCAGGGGCTGAGCCAGGCTAGCTTTCCTTTAGATTACACTCAAATTTGGATTGGACACTTTGTGCCCAGAATGAGTAAAATCCTCATCATTGTATTCTTTCCAAGCTCCTGGGTCTATTAGCAAGCAGGTCAGCAGGTGTCTCTGTGCTGTTTTCTCTCTGTATGAAGAGGCTGGAGACTGTTTGCTAAAGCAGGGAACTGAGTAAATACAGACAGAAAAGTATATGAGAAGCACAGAGAATGTCATGTTATGAACTCCCTCCGCTTTTGTCTGAGAACATGATTGTTTACTCAGACTGACTCAACTTTTCAGATGATTTTGTTTCATGCACAGGAAATGCCGCATGTGCACAGACACGTACACACTCATACTGCAGTGACAGTGAGATTTGTATGGTAATAAAAGTGCTGGGTAAAGTCCAGCAGTGTCCCTTTTACACACACTGTTGCTAAACCAATCAGGACGCATATTCATTATTGATTAGCTAACCAGTTACTGACCATTAAACAGGGGTGTCCGTATCATAGAAAAGCTGCGGCACAGCACCCCAGTGTTTTTGCCACAGTACATGTGTTTCCGTGCAGCAGGTTTTCCAATTTCTGCAGCAGGTTTTCCAATTTCTTAACACCAGAGGAGAAAACCCAAAGTTGCATCCATCATTTACTATTTACATTACCCAGCAGGCTACTTGTTACATTTAGATACCTCAACCCAAATAACATTAGCATCTACTGTTAACTCATTCGTAATCTGCATAATACATCCATGTATAACTTCATTAAACATGTTATGTATCGAACAAACTTTAAGTACACTGACAGCATTAAAAAAAATACAATATTTAGATTTAAAGAAATGTAATCCATGCTAACAGATCTCAGACAACACCGAAGGAAAACAATATTAAATGTGAGCAACAGGCAATGCTTCTCCCATATCGCTTAGCTTAATTGGTTGGTTGTACTGTGCTGTTGATTGACAGGGGGTATGCATTGTACTGGTTGGTATTAGTGAGCATGTTTCATCTGCACATGTTACATGTGATATAAACCTAATTTTGTGCCTGCATAGAAACGATATCTGGTTTGTGATCTGCCATAAGCAGCCGCAGCATATACGGAGGATTACCCAGTTTTGGTGTGATGGTACAAGAAGCATGAGGCAGCCACGATAAACATTCTCTAAGCTTGTACAAGATCAAAGGTTAATGGTTTTACGGCTCACTATAGTTAAACATCAAATCCCGTGCTTTAACCTGGTCCCTCATAATGACAGCTGGGAGGACCTTGTACTGAGGGAGTGAGTGAGGTGAAAACTTTATGACCATCTGAGCACAATGCCACACAGATAAAAGCTACTCCTCGAGCAGGGTTTAAATGGAAATTGTGAACTGCACTAACGTGTGTCTGCAGAACTGTGCTTACCAGGTTTGTCGGTATGATGTAACTAACAACCCTCCTACCTCTCCCACGTCCTGAGAAGAATAATCTCAACCAGTTCACACTACATGCTAACAGCAAAGTTAAACAACTGACTTAACCAGGATTTAGACTTCTGCTGGGAATGTTTGTAAAGCACACAATGTAACCGACATTAGTGGTCTGTGTTGTTGCTGGCACTGAAGCTTGTGGTGGTGCATTACAAGTTACTTACCTTGTGGTCGTGTCCTGGTGTTCTATATGTAGTGTCAGCACGTAGAAACAAAAACATGGTGGGGCTTTTCCCCAGTCTGGGTCCCCGTGCTTTGCTGTGGGTTTTTGGAGGCAAACACATTTGTCCCTCAGGTTTTACCACTTCTTTGTGCATTCCATCCCCTCCATTTTGACAGTTTCAACAATCTTCCTAAAGGAATTTGATGACATTTGTGAGTCCTTATATTGATGCTATGATTATTAATTCTTATATTGCGAGGATGATTGTTATTCTCTCACTTAAAAATTCAAAAACTGTGCCAGAAAATTAGCCGGAAATTAAAGTAGTAATCAACAGTACTGAATAGGCCAATTAGCCGCAGTTGTTGTGGGCTATGCTGACCTGACATGTAGTTGTACTGCTACAAGGCGTCAGTGTTTTAGTGCCTGATATCCAGTTATTTCAAACTGTTCAGCCACAAGCTGACTTTACTTCCTGATATATACACTAATATTTAGCTTTGCCTGAGAAGCTTATTCGCTTACATAATCAAAACCAATAACATATATGCCTTTGTACATAGCGTTATGGTTATCTTTAACTGGCTGAGACAAAAAACAAACAGTGATGTTTCAGCACTATAGCAACTAGCTAAAATGGCAGGAAGTGGTTTCTTCACTGGTTCCACTCCAACAACTCTGCAGAGGAACCTGCTGTGTGTGTCAGTCTGTGTGTATGTGAACACACATTTGCTCTGGGTGTATGTGTATGTATTTAGAAAATCTGCTACTTGAAACTGTGGTTTTTGTCAAGGCCAAATATGTCCTTTAATTATTTTCTCTTGTATTTTCTCTCGTGGTGTCAAAATGAGCTCACAGGAATTAAAAACAAAAAAACATTGAATATACAGTCCTATAAAAAAAGAGAAAGCTTTCATTGGATTCTATTTAGTCCTGTGAAAAACTACACCCTGTGATTCAATAGCCTTTTGGAAGTGGTACCCAACTTCTGTGGCTACAAAACAAGCTTAAATCATCAGCCTCTACCATCATGCTTGACAAATGGTATAATGTGTCTGTACTGACAGGCTGTCAGTTTGGTTTTTTTTGTAGCACTGTGCATTAAGGTCAAACATCTTCACTTTGGTCTAAACTATATACAGGACATTGTTCCAGAAGTCTTGTAATTTGTTTATATCTTGTAATTTGCAACTTTGTAAACTTAAACTGTGCTGCTGTATTTTTTCTGTCCTGGGAATTCTTCCAAAAGAGCCACTTGTTCAGTCTTTTTCAAATTGTACTGTTATGAATTTTAACATGTAACCTGCTAACTGAGGCCTTTGGAGTAGCTCGTGAGTTTTTGCAATTTCTCCGAGCATTGCACAGTCTGCACAAAAGGTGTAGTTTACCTGAGTATTATTGTCTCTTCCTTACTACTCCCCAGCTAGTATCATCATACAAGACTTCGAAGCACAGTTAAATTGTGTGCCAAATCCAAACAATAATTCTTTGCCACCAAATACTGATATATTTATTAAAAGATGCAAGCGCTCTGAACAGCTGTAATTTCCCAAATGACTACTTCATCACGCCTCACAGTAGCACTTATCAAATGAAAGGGGGAAAAGCAAAATTGTGTTAATGTTATAGCCCCACATCTGATGTGCAATGCTTTTGGGATTGGATATGGGTTGGATCCTGACTTAAGGAGGTTTTCAGAGTAGGGATGTATATCTCTTAATGGCCAATTTTACCTAGCAACAGCAAACAACCGCCTGGAACCACATGATAACCAGTCGTAGATACACATTTTCCCTAGTGTCTCGTGTGGACCAGGGTCCTGACCAGGCCTGTGTGACTGGGCCTTAGCAATTGATTTCATAGCATAAAACAGTAACCATTCATAACCTATCAGGGTATACTCATTTTTTCCTAGTAACCAGTGGTTGCCAGGTTATCATCAACTCATTTCTAGGCCTGTGTGACGAGGGTATAACATAGAGGAGGCAAAGGGGTTTAAAGATGTTTGTTATTAATATTTTTTTTAACTAAACTGAAAACTGCTCAAATGACATGACAAAAATGAAAATGCTGACGATGATGCGTTCCTTGTCTGCTTCTCTTTTTATTAGTTTTGAGCAACACTTGTTGGTAACCTGTTACTAACCTACTAACCTGTTGTTGGTTTTATTGTGGTATAACATAGTATTACTTCTCATTATGACTTACCTCTTGTCAGTTAAAGACCAGGGTAAAACTGAGAGCAGACAAAGGAGAAACTAGCTTCATTGTAAAAAACAGCAGTACACTATAAAGTATCCGTTTTTTTTCTGAATCGTAAAAATTGCATTCACAACTTAACTTAATGTTAACAATCAAATTATGAGGCACTGTTAAGCTGTTGTTGTTCTTCCTCTTTGTTAGATAGGCGAGCAAATAAAGTTCTTCTGGGCTAATTTTATTATTCAGCGATATGTGGAAGAATTAGGACATCCTACCAGGAGCTGATGGAGGTGGTTGGACAAAAAAACATTACTTTGCTAGGCCACATGCCACCATCAACCAGATAAATATAAGCAGTAGCAACATATTTCAGTTCCAGCATGTTTTGGTCTATGTGCACACAGGCATCTCAGTCTGTTTTTGTCATGCTGAATGCCCAATTTAGCTACTGCTGACTGATCAGAGCTGGAAGCAGGCTGAGCCCACAGCTTGGTGACACAGGAGCCCATATGTACCAAAGTATCAATGCATTCAGAGTTGAAAAGAGGGAGAGATATCAAAGACACTTTCCTAATTGGTTGCAACAAATGTAATTATAATCTCTGTAATAATAAAAAGCCTAAGCAGTGGATATAAAAGGCTTTCTCCAGACAGCCTGAGCCAACAAAATGATGACAGAGGTAGTTTGTGGAAGTATGTCCTTAAGTAGCCTAAAAAAAAAGCCTAAAATGAATGGTGGTCTCCATGTTCTTTAATGTTCTGAATGAAGGACATACAGAGAAGCTTGGATAACAAACACAGTATTTTGTATCTCTGCGCATGTTTCTTTAGACTGTGTCACTAAGAAAACTGTGGGAATGTGCTCAGTCAGATGATACCAACAGCATTTTAATGGAGTTTGTTTTGGCTGGCACTCCATACAAAGACTCCTCTGATAGAAAATTGCTCCCCATGGCAAAGTACTAAAATTCTGGTCCCAATCACAAATTTATAACTTTAGCATACACTCTGCACAAGGAGAATCAAAATACTACACACTCCTCGAGATGTTTTCTATGTTCTGCAAGATGCAATTTGCAATACTGTACGTGGGATCTATTTGATGCATTAGATGATCACTGCTGAGAGGTCCAAACACTGTCTACCATCCACACTATTAATTCATCAAATATCTACTTAGACAGTAGAAAAGGTAGTTTACTATGTGCAGTTCCAGCAATAGCTGGGTATAAATATCCTAAGTCCTACCCATCCCTTCTAACGGAAGTAAGAGCACAAATAGTCTATGGGGAAAACTGGTTGATAGGCAGCTTGGCTATTAGAAGTTATCAATAATTTTTCATTTTTAAGATAATGATAAAGATGCAGTAAGCCCTCACAACAAAACAGTCCAAGTATGGTGGGTGGGTAACACAAAAATGAAGTGTTGTGTTTTATTTGGGCAGGACCTCAACATCACCTGTAAGGCTCTAGCTCCAGTTGAATGGGAGGCAGAGCCTTCAGTAATCAGGCGGCTCTCCTTTGGAACCAGCTCTCAGTTTGGGTCGAGGAAAGAGAGATTCTCTCTACTTTTAGGATTAGGCTTCAAGCTTATTTATGCTGTTACAGGGTCAGTGTCATTTTATATCTGCTGTCTGTGGCTCACCAACGGTACTGTATGACGAAGTTCATGTCAAATTGATGTCATGTCCGCTGTCTGCAATTGTTTCTACAGGTTGTGCTTGGGTCAGTATTTGGGTTGAATATACGAGTTTACGACTGACTTGGTTGTTGCTGCCATTTTAATGAAATATTAGCACAGAAGCTTAGAGAGTCGGAGATTATACAGAGGGGAGATGTGGCGACAACCTGAAAAGACTTTGGAAAAGAAAAAAAAAAAACCAAACAAAAATGTGGCGATTTCTTAGACTTCTTCTCCTTCTCCTCTGTGCTGATGTTGCAGTATTGTCTGAGTACTCATGTATTCAACCCAAGTACTGACCCAAGCGCGACCTGCAGAAAAAGCGGAAAAAGCAGCTACCTGTGCCGAAACTGTGGGAATAAATAGTCATATCAATTTAGCCTATGGCATCGTCACATAATGACTATGTCTGTGCAAAGCAACCAACACAGCAGGCATACAGAGCCTTCAGGTTGCAAAAGGATTTCCCGCAATGTACTGTGCAATTCTTTTCCACTCCCTTCTTGTTAGCCTTCCCATGAGTTTTTATACATCTTTTGCATGTACTTAATTTTGTCCACTGTCTCCAGTTTGTATTTTGTCCTGTTTGGCATAATTTGTTTGATAAAATGACTTCAACAGTCATTACACAAGAGATATTACCTATCGAGTGGCGATAATAAAATTAGTAGGTGGTAAAACACCAATATACTGCCTATCACAATTATATCACTATGAGAATATACTGTTTGTTGGCCGACGTTTAAACTGCAGCAGAAATTTAATAGACTTTGAGCTCATTATCTCAAAATCTACTCACTATGCAACATTCACACTCCTGTAAATGGTTCAGAGAAAGTTCAAAAATCCACCTATTAACAGACTCAGGGTAGACTCAGGGTTGTAGCACTAACAAAACAATGAGAAGCAAACTATAATCTTCAGTGGGTGCAGGCTGTGTCCTACACACACACACAGCACAAGAAGTAAGGAAAGTAAGGAAAAGCAGCTGATTCCAGGCAGTCAAGTGGGAGCCCTTCGCTGATTTTTCTGGGAAAGGCCCAGTTACGTTCAGCTTCAATTTAATCCACCCTCTTTCTGTTTTCAGAAGCCATACATGCACTTCTCAATGCACACAGAGGTGCTAGTATGAACCTAAAATGAGAATTACATTTATTGTCACTCAGTGATTATACTGAAGAAGAGGACATAAACATTGGACAAACAATTATAAAGTCTATAAGATGTGTGAAATAGGAACACCCAGCTGCATTTTCCTTCAGAAATTACTTAAATGTCTACTCAATTAACAAAAACTAATGCTGATTATTATGAACGTTCTGCAGAGTTGTTTAATCGAATGGGAAGGCTTTATTTTCCTATTGCTCCGGTGGTCTGATCTGGTCACTCTACGAAAGCGTATGCATTTCAAGGTCAGTATGACACCCTTGTTGAGGTCTGAGAATCCTCTCTCATTTTCTTCCTGGCCCATAAGCCTTGTTCTCCACAGGCAATCACTGTGGACAAAGCCTCTTTTTGCTGCCAGGGATCTCTATGGTGACCAACAGACAACCTCAGTGTAGTGTGAAGACTCTGGAAGCTAGAATGGTACATGATAACATGCTCACTTAGTTTGTGCTTTTATGTGACGTGAAAAAAAAAAATTGCAGAACAAGAAGAAGATATCCAAGTATGTCATGTAATTTTCAGAAACTAGTGAAATCATGTAAAAGGAACTCTCGTTTCACTACAAGCAAGGCTACCCAAGTGTGTCCCACTGAATGGCCAATATCACACAATCAGACAAGCTCTGCCAAGTTTCCCATCAGGCAGGAATTTCACTGAAGGTTTGCAGCAATACAGCCAGCCAATACAGACTTTACATGTAGTGTAATTCAAAGGACGAGTCAAGGGGCAAAGACAGAGGAAGAGGACCACAGCAAAAGGTGTGAACTTGGTTCACATGGAATGTAGAAATGCTGAATGTCTGATGAATGAGATACTTTTGCAACTTTAACAATAATAATTTAAAGGGCACTGGAGTAACTTGTTAAATCCTTGCCAAGTCCAAAGATTAGCAACTATGTTATAAAAAATGGGTGTAATGAATACTTTTGTGATAACAGATAACCAGTGATATTGCGCAAGTAAAAGGGAAAAGTACATTTGGAAGCTCACATTAACAAACAGGCAATAAGTAAAAATTTACACAAGAATGCCAAATTGACAGGGTTTCTGCCAGTTGATTGCAATCCTGGCGACAGTGGTTGCACCATGTAAAACACAGGGCTCAGAAATCTGATAGTCAAGGCCAGCAACATCTAGCTCTTAACCTAATGGTATGTAGCGCACGAGCTAGCTCGGCAAACATTAGCTCAATGAGCGCTAGAGTCAATGGTCCTAGCAGAAAAGCTTTGTTTTCTATGTAATTTTTTTTGTAATAAGTGGTACAGTGTAACATTAGCTATTTGTTACAGGTGGCCACAAGTGAGATTAGCTAACACTGCTACTACTGTCTTGATCCATGCTCAATCATCCAGGTAAATAAATCCCAAAAGGTTAATTCTGTGTTTTCAGTGGGAGAAACGTTTTGTCACTCATCCAGGTGACTTCTTCAGTCTCAGCTGACTGCAGGTTTCCAACCTTATAAACAGTATATTGCACAATGACTGAAACTAGCACCACTAAAGGAACAATGGGCTGGGAGGTCAGTTCCTTGATCATCAATATGCAAATTGTCATCAAAGCCCGTTGATCAATGGTCATGAGTACCATTCACAGAGAGTTAGGGAATGGCTCCAATCACAGCATCATAAGATGGCAAAAGATGTACCCTTAGGCCCCCTCCTCGATGCATCAGTAGTTGTTGATCAATGGTCATGATAATTTGCATATTAATGATCGAAGAACTGACCTCACAGCCCAGTGTTTATTCAGTGGTGCTAGTTTCAGTCATTGCACAATAAGGTTGGGGAAACCTGAAGTCAGCTGAGACTGAAGAAGTCACTTGGATGAGTGACGAAACGTTTCTCCCACTGAAAACGCCACGTCCAGATGAACAGAATCAACCTTTTGGGACTGCTACTCATGCATTTCCATAAAAAGAAGTTACAACAGCTAGCAGTTATTGATGTACAAAATATCAGCTCACTGTAGCTAGGAGTTACTACAACTTGACATTCCATGCTCTGGTTGCTTATATAACCGTTTATGTATTTCTCACCAGGTTACGCCACAGTCAGCAATATCCTTTGTTTCCACAAGCAGTTGCTCCGGTCACTCAGCTCAAAGATGAAGTTTGAATGAAGAAGTTTAACTCTGGACACTGGACTTTGAGTATTTCACTTGCTGTCACTTGTATTTTTTGAAATGGACATTCTATAGGGTTCCAGTGACGTCACCCCACCGAATGGCAGGTTAACGTGGTAGCTCTCTCTCATACTTAATTCATTCATCCTGTAAAACGTCAAATTTATTAAGAATCTTTTGAAATATAGTATATTACTATATTTATTTCAGACATTACCAATACAAATTGATCAAAGCCAATTTAACGAATGGGATAAAATTATATCACGATTTATATGGGGAGGGAAGAGACCTAGGATCTGTTTTAAAACCTTACAATTACACAAAAAAATTATTTTCAGGCCTCTCAGCTGAAGACTGTGATTAACTGGTGCGATATAAACTATAAAGCACAATGTCTAAGGAGCTTGGAAAGAAAAAAGAAGAAAAAAGCGTCTGGACTTCTTTAAGTTGCTTGAAGACGTTTCACCTCTTATCCGAGAAGCTTCTTCAGTTCTAAGGTCAAATGGTGGAGAGTCTCAGATTTAAGCCTTATGGGAGTACCCCCCCAAGAGGGACAATGGCCCCCTAATGATCCTCTGCCTATTCACACGAGCCGAGGTGTGAAAACGGTTGTAGGTCACAATCAACCAAGGTTTCAGGTGAAACCCATTGTGAAACTGGCCTCACCCTACCATGTGAATTCCTGAGGTCAGAAGGTCAGAAGGACAATGGACCCCCTAATGATCCTCTGCCTATTCACAAGAGCCGAGTTGTGAAAACAGGTGCAGGTCACATTCAGCCAAGGTTTCGGGTGAACCAATTATGGAACTTGGCCTCACCCTATCATGTGAATTCCTGAGGTCAGAAGGTCCAGGACTTTGCTTACAAAAACCTTTGCCCCTCAGCCAGAACCTACCCAACACAGAGAAGAACAAGAGGGCTTCACCCCTGAAGACAGTCAGGAAAAATGGGTGAACTTTTCAGACAGGAATCTCACTGAACCTGAAAAGAAAGTGTTAG
>VOQK01034928.1:9937-23514 GCA_015052645.1 Benitochromis conjunctus
AAGATTAATGTCTCCTTCTGCTGCTTCTTCATCCTGGTGGCGGTCTTTACCACCAGAAACACCCCTGTCAACTTAGCTGCCATGGCCATCGAGCGCTACATAGCCATATGTGAACCTCTGCGGTATACGCAAATCTGCACCGTGAGGAGGACCCACATCGCCATCGGGATGATTTGGTTTATCTGTGTGGCTCCAGATATTACTGACCTGTTTGTAACACTTGCAACCGAGTCTCTGAGCTTCTTTCATGAGTCGGTGTTCTGCTTGCGCCAGAACGTGTTCAAAGACCCGATCCTGGCGTACAAAAGGCAAGCCTTTGATATCATCTACTTCTCCTGTGTGTTTCTGACCCTGGTCGTCACTTATTTGAGGATCCTGTTTGCAGCCAGACGACTCTCTACAGATAAGACATCAGCCCAGAAAGCCAGGAACACCATCCTCCTCCACGGGGCCCAGCTGGCCATGTGCATGCTCTCCTACATCTCCCCTAGTGTGGAGGTTGTCCTGCACATCATCTTCCCAGGCCGGATCCTCGAAATCAGATTTGCAAACTACCTGATCGTCTACATCCTGCCCCGGTTTCTGAGTCCAATCATCTACGGTGTCAGAGACAAGAAGTTCAGGGAATACCTCAGGATGTACTTTCTGAGCAACAGATGCAGAAACAAAGAGAAGAAAGTAACGCCCGAGGACAAAGACCACTTGTAGAGACTTGTAGTGTTTGAGGAAAACCTTTTAATTTGTAATGTTTTAATGTGAAAAATAAATAAATATGTTGAAAATATCTCCTGGCAAGTACAAATATCTAATTTGAAGTGGATTGAATTTGTATGAGTGCAAACAACAAACTGTCTGTTCAAAGGAGCGAATGCTTATTAACCTTCATCAGTCCGAGTTAGATGATAAAAAATGTTTAAAAAAAATCATTTGTGTGGGAGAATGAAGGACATATTACTAAAAATCATTAAGAAATTGTTTTTATGGTTTAATATGAAGCATTCCATTTTCCTGTGTTAACAACAGTTCAGACTATAATCTGTTATTTCAGCTGCAGTTTGGACTTCAGTAAAGACGCCCCATCTCTTTTTCAGCTACACTTTTCTTATGAGTTGACTTTGATAAAGTCAAACGACCTGAAATGTGGAGCAAAGCTTCAGTGACGGAGATAAACTCCAAACTCAGCGTGCAGCGGAAGCACACAGACTAATTTATCCTTCAGGAGAGGACACTGTGGACACGCGACAGTGAGCAGAGCCGCTCCCATACAACCAGTCTCAACAGAAAAAACTTCACCTGGTGGCACAATCTGTTCTCTGCTGTAAAACCTTCTACTATGTCTCAGTTCATGTTATTGAGTTTACAGAGAAGGGATGCGTGACATGTTGACATGTGTGTTCCTCACACCGGGTTTACTGGGGTGGGCCACCCTGGTATACTAACACCTGCTCAGGTTCATTTGATAACCAATCTTGGCTTTTTTTGTGGTTAATCCTTTGCTCGCAGTGGGCGGGAATTCAGTCAAGCACAACAATGCATGCTGATTATATTTGTAAGAGAAGGCTAACCCAAAGCCTCCTCACCACCGTCTATTTCACAAACTAAAACTGCAGAATCGGACACTGAATGAAACCAAATGCATCCTGAAGCAAAAGCAAATTAAAAGCCATGTGATAAAATCTTTAGCTGACATCAAAATCAGCTTTTTTTAATACAAAAAAAGAAAAATTTACCCTCATATTATGAACATTTAAATTAGACCTACATGCTTTTGAAGTCCCAGTATTTTTGACTCCTCATCACAGGAGATATCAACATGAATGAAAATGTAATACTGAGTATATATGAGCAAGAACTTGTATCCAAATTGTAGCCAACTTTGAGCATTAATATCAAAGAATATATCACATCAAGCACAAACCTACTGAATGAGTGTGATGAGGAATATTTTTTAAAAAGCTTTGGTACTCTGGATGTTTTATTTGTTTTGTAATCATTCATCTCTGAGTCGTTTGATTCCTTTGGTGACAAAATAATTTCCAGTATTTTCATCTCTGCGTGATTTATTCTGACTTTACGCTCTTCAGCAGCTTTTATATGAACATGAATATAATTTCTTTACATAAAACACAGCAACATGTTGTATGTATTTCTGAATGCATGACAACGTGGTACCCTGTGGTTTTCACAACTCAAAGCTCCAGTTTGGAAATTAGTAATGTGACATCATGCTGTAGAGGACGGACCATATTTAGGGGGCTTATCGGAGCCAGCAGGCTGGCAGAGGAGGCTGTTGATCCAGTCAGTGAGTCAGCAGGTGAGAGGCTCAGACATCTGTCTGTTTAATGTCTTTGAACAGAGCTCTAGCCTGTTACTGTTGCTGTAAAAGCTTTAGGATACATTGATGCAACATGTAAAATATGAATATTTCCTCCTGTTTTGTTGGTTTGAAAAGGCTGACAGTTTATATTCTGTTCATGTTTTTTCTGATCATATTAACATATAAAATGCAAATGTTGATGTATCAACAGTGAAACAGGAAACCTTAAATCTGATCATCTCGCTTGTCTTGTTTGTTTTTTATTAGAGAGAACAGTACAGAGCATATGTGTGTACAGGCTAGCATGTTTGTATGCTCATTACTATAACATGTTACTATAGATTTGTCTTTTTCACTATGATGCCTGTGCTAATAGAGAGCACATACCCATACCATATACTTTAACGTATTCCTGAAACGTGTCTTTTTTTTACTATTAATCAAAGACTTATTATTAATTAAAGATTCAGTGTGTAATTAATCATGAGTATGGAAGTAGTTCATGAGTACAATTGTTGTATAATTGTAGGTTTTGTTTCTCTGCTCCTGCAGACAGTGTGGAGGAGATGTTGGTCGTGAACTCCTCTGGGCCTCTGGACCTGCTGGTGTCAAACATCACCTCTGTCCAGACAGAAGGTGTTAAGGAGAGCTTCTCCAGCATTCTGACCAAGAACATAGTGGCCATGTTGGTGTGGCTGGTCCTCAGTATCATCAATGGCAGCATGGTGCACACCTTCCAACGACACAGGTGCTCAGAGCCTCAGTGTGGCACAGAAACTTATTAGAGTAAAGCAAAACTCCCAAAGGTTACATTCTTCTACCTTCTTCCACATGAAACTGTTTTTACTGAAGAAAAGATGCACGTGAGAAGTCAAATGTTGGACACATTTAACCTTTGAGTCTTGAGTATAATGCTGCATGAAAAGTCTGTTTGACATTATTCACTCTGGTGTAAAGTAGTGTGCTGAATTCATGGATAGTGACTCTTTAATGCTCCACCCAGGCAGCGCCCTCACCTAAACTGAAGTACTTTCAGTACTGAGAATAGATCCAGAGGTGACCCTTCATTCTTCTGTCCAACACACGAGTAAGGGCGACTTCAGTCCAGAGCTCTTATGTGAAAACAGCTTTAGCCTGCTGCATTATTCCACTTTAAAGTAAAGTATCTGAATTTCAGGAGCAGGACCATGCCTCCAAACACACTCTTTCCAGGTTCCCCCACTTCTACAAGCCATTCATTCTCGTTTACGTGCCCCACCCTTCCCTCCCTTTTCAATTCTGTAACTTCTTCACTTATATTTAGTACATGGGGATCTGCCAGCCCCAGGAGCCACCGCCAGTCTTCGAGGCCTTCCCCAAACCGCAGCTCAATTCATGTCCAAGCCGTTCCCTTTACCTACTAAAACGCTGTCAAACCTAAAATGAGGACGTGGGCCCAGCTAGTGAATCTCCAGTTTAACAATAAACTGCCTAAACTGGTTTGGACAGACAAACAAAAGAGACGTTTCCTCAAAAATGTTCAAAAATAAGCAGATGAATCCAAAATAAGAAAACTTGCAGCCTTAATGTGATGATGTGGTACACACAAAGATAAAACACACCAGCTCTCTCTCAGCTCTTTTTCTGACCCTAGTCTCTTCTACGAGAACCCGCGATACATCATGTTCATCTGCATGGTGATCAATGATGCTCTGCAGCTAACCCTGGTGACAGCTCTCTACGTGATCAGCTACATCTTCAGGAAGATCCATGCCTCTGTTTGCTGCCTTCTGGTAAATCACTGCCGCATCATTCAAGCCCATCATATGTGTTTTGCATGTCATGTCACCTTCCTTAGCCTGTGGGATCCTGATTACAGACCATCTAACATAAACAGAGGAAAGAAAAAGTGCTGCATTTTCACAGGATCTGTATAAACAACTGTTATCATTGCTTTAAAAACCAGAATAGGTAGTAAAGAAGTCTCTTGGACAAGAATACAACTCTGTGTCTGCTGCTGAAGCACTGAAAGCTGGATCTACAAAATAACCACTACACACCATTTTTATCTTTTATGCTTGAACTCCCCCCTCCTCTCCCATCCTTAGATCATGACAGCGATCCTCACCACCCGCTCCACCCCTCTCATCCTGGCCGGCATGGCCGTGGAGCGCTACATCTCCATCTGTTTCCCTCTGCACTATAGCCAGATGTGTAACATCCCTCGCACCCTCCTCCTCATCTGCGTTATCTTCGTCCTCACCGTCACCCCGCCCATCACTGACCTCCTCATCACGATCGTCAAAGAGCCTCCGAGTTTCTTCCACACCAAGATTTTTTGTGACCACTCACTTCTTTTTCGTGACCAGTTCATCCACTACAAGAACTGCGTGTTTGATGGGACTTACCTCTCCTTTGTGGCCCTTACGCTGCTCTACACCTACTGTAAGATCATGCTGACGGCGCAGGCTGTCTCAACAGGCCTCATCTCCGTGAAGAGAGCCAGGAACACCGTGCTGCTTCACGGGGTGCAGGTGGGTGTCACACCATGGAAAACAACTCATGTTATTTCTACTGTTAATTACGACTCGACACCATTCACCAAACATTAACATCTGCCTTTAGCAGTAAACAACTGTTGTTTCCTGATAAAATGAACTAGTAGAATGTGGAGATGGAGATAGTGCCAGTGGGGTGGCAGACGGAGGGTTGAAGGTCCCATTTTCAAAAAACTGAGACTGGTAGCTATGCTCCAATTATCAAGGAACTGCTCACCCTTCTCAGGAAAGCTTGTTTCGGGGTGATGGGAAGGAGCACTGCCCTTAAATCCACAAGGAGCAATGCAGATTTCAAACAGGTCATGGAACAGTAGACTAGATCTTCACCTTTGTGGGGCTTTTGGAGGCATCATGTGAGTTTGACCACCTGCTCTACGTTTTTTGGTAGATTTGGAGAAGGGTTACAACCAAGTTCCCCAGAGGCACCAGTCTGGTGTACTGTGAAAATACATCTCCAAGTCTGAGAACCTGATTTTAATTATGAGTGATGGGAATGTGGAGAGTGAGTTGGACTGGTGGACTGGTACAGCCTCAGCAGTAATGTGGGCACTGGGCTAATATGTCTCGTCTGGCCTGGAAACACCTTCCAGCAGGAAGTGGAACGTGTGGCTGGGGAGAAGGATCTGGAACACCCTGCTTAGCCTGCTGCCAGTGCAACCTCCAACCCTCCAGATACTCTGAGAATCACATTGGTTCCTTTGTTTAGTGACCAGCTTCTGGGTTTCGTTATGGTTCCTTTCTTTTGATGGTGACAGCAGCTTTTCCACCTCTCTTAGTTTAATCTTAAATTAAAAAAAAACAAACTGTTATTTTGTTGCCAGTTTTGCTTCTTTGTCCCTTTTTGTCACTTTTGTTACTTTTATCACATCCCCTGAACATTTAAGAGAACATATATCTGAACAATATGTGAGTCCAGAGGAATAAATCAGCTTTATCTACACTCTGTTTTTGTTTCAGCTGCTGCTGTGCATGCTCGCCTTTGTGGTTCCCTCCCTTCAGGCGGCTCTGATCTCTCTGTTCCCTCAGCTGAGCCTGGAGATTCGATACATCTTCTTCCTGCTCGTCTACATCATCCCCCGCTTCCTGAGCCCCATGATCTATGGTTTTCGTGATGAGCAGTTCAGGAAGTACTGGACCCGGTACCTATCCTGTCATGAACACGGTGTGACTCTGCTCAGGCTGGCGTCACAGAAAATGAACCCTCAGGTGAAATAACCACAATCAGGGAACCTCAGCTCAACCTGACCGACAGTCTGCTGCACACAAACTCCGAGTTCATCACAGCCCAGTTCACTGTGTGATCATTGCTTCACCCGTTTGTCATGAATTCATAAAAGGCTGGATCGATAGATTCAGATAACATCAGTAATATTTAAAGCTCAAAGCACTTGGCCTGATGTGTGGATTAATACATTCCCAGTGAAATGTGTATTTTTTTGTCATCCATGTGTATTTTTGAAGCAAAGTGCGACTGAAACTGTGAAATTTGTCTATAAAGACTTTTAAAGAAATCAAGAAGGTAACTGTGATGTTTTAATCTTGTTCAATTAATCCTCAGTGAAAAAATCCTTTAAATATCTAAAAATGGAGTCATTATAAAAATATATATCAAACTAACTGCAAAACCATTTTTATATGAAGATGGTACAATAGTTAATAGAATTTATATAATTTGATTTATTTTTGTCAGAACACAAATCAACTGTATTTCTGGCCTGTCGGCGGTCAAAGCAAGAATATTTGTCTTGTTTTAAAGTGAGTGACCCTGAAATGAACCACAGTGATATCAGCAGTACCGAGTAGATCAGCATCATTCCTAAAACACCAGGTATCAGCTGGACTCATGCAGAGGATCCAAGCAAAACGGATCATTTTCTAATATAACAGAAGTTGGTAATATAGCAGAATTATTCCTGCAGAAATAAATGTGTGGCCTTTTTGCATACCGCTTTATAAAGTAAAGGATGAAGGGAAGTAAAGAAGTAAAGCACAATAAACACATAGTCAAATAAACTGCAGGAGGTGCTTATACCTACCCTAACCCTCAGCAGCTGCAGTTTGGCCATCTCTGGCTCTCTTCCACAGCATGTCTTCAGCTCCTGTCTTCCTCCCCTCACCCCAAACAGTCAGATGGCCGCCCCTCCCTGAGCCTGGAGGTTTCTTCCTGTTAAAAGGGAGTTTTTCCTTCCCATTGTCGCCAAAGTGCTTGCTCATAGAGTGTCATATGATTGTTTGGGGTTTTGTGACTCCTAATACCTGACCATGCTGTTTGAATAAAACTTAATTTAGATCTTTGATAAACAGATTTCTGATAAACAAACTCTGTGTTCACAACTACACACAGTTTTCAGATGCTGATGATGCTGATCCAATCATTTTAGTGCCTGTGGCCTGTAGCTCCCTGCCTCTCCAGGATAATCTTACATACAGCAGGGAAATCTATATAACCACACATCTTCCTGTTCCTCTCACTTTCCCCATGCAGCTACACAGCCCGTTACATCAGCACAGACCGGTGTCGTGTTGAAGTGAGTCGTTTTTGCTTAAAGACTTAAAAGTGGACAGGAGTAACTTACATCTGCTATCTGCTGTCTTTTTTTTTTGTGAAAACATGTGAATGGTGATCGTTTTAAGATTGATGAACAAATGCTAACATGTTTTTGCACTTTAAAGGTGAAGCGGTGTATATGGCAGGACGTTTAAGATTAGTCGGGGTATCTGAAACTGCAGGAAACTGAAGAAAATGCTAGTACACAGTACTGTCCAAAAGCCTTTATCAGCAATTCCCCCTTAAATGTTCAAAGATGGTGTGATGAAAGCTGAGAGATTTTGAAACTGTTCACTTAATTCTATTGTAAACAACTGTTGTTTCCTCAAAACATGAACTAGTAGAATGTGGAGGTGGAGATGGTGCCGGTGAGGTGGCAGACGGAGGGTGGAAGAATGGGAGATTTAAAAAATGCTAGTACACAGTACTGTCCAAAAGCCTTGAGTCACCACTCATTTTTTTGTTTTTTGTTTCCAGACTTTGTTTAACGAGGTCCTGGGCGATCGTTCTCCAGCTTCTCTCAGAGTATTTCTTTGGAAATTGGCTGCTTTTTCACTCATTTTCAGTCCAGTCCTTGAACCTAACCTAACATTTTCAGAGAAAGGCTGACCTTTGAATCATTCAAGCATAAAAACAAAATCCTAACTCAAGTGATGAACCAGTGTTGTGTCTGAGCTAATTGATCCCAAACACATTGACTTTCAAGCTCGTTAAAGTTTAGACTCTGTTATACAAACACTGTTTTTGCCTTTTATAATGTCCTTCCATCCATGTTTTATTGTGTTTTACATGTTCGTTTGCTTCTTTGGTCGCTGGCAGTGATATTTCTGAATAATTCACTAACTATAGAAGCTGCATGTTATTAACATGGATCACAGTTTGTGTTTTGATTTTTCTTTTTTCTGTTTTTCTTAAAATAGAATTCTTCCTTTTGTAATTTTTTCAGTTGTATTCCAAATAGAGTCTTGGTCCTCTAACCTCAGTAGGTGTTTGCTTTATCTAATATGTGTCAGTGGTTGCAGTGAGTGAAAAACTAAATTTTAACCTCGTGGTATTTATGGACTTATAACATACAAAGTTTCTTCTTTCATTCTGTTTCAGGTCAGTTTCGGTTTGTCAGGTCTGAGCAGGACGACGTGCGACATGAACGCAACCAAACGTCAGGACAGCTTGAACGACGCCTTCACAAAGAACTTTGTCTCCTTTGCTCTCGGCTTCGTCATCAACTGCATTAATGGGATGTTCGTCTACACTTATTTTAAGAGTGTAGTCTTCCAGCAAGACCCCAGGTGTGTCATTTCCTATCTACAAGTTTTATTTTACATCAGTTTCAATAATGAATCAAATAAAACTGAGAGCAGGATGAAGTTTGTTATTATAATTTAATTTTTTGGAAGGTTTTTGCGTCTGTCTTCTCGTCTTGCTCTTTCGTCCTCTCCTCTCGTGTCTCCTCTCTCCTGCAGGTACGTGCTTTACATCCACCTGGTCATCAATGACATGATTATGCTGACCGTTACTGTGATACTGCAGATCCTCACCTACACCATCCCCCTGAGCTTTGCTCCCTGCTGCTTCATGCTGCTCATCATAGTCGCAACCAACAAGTAAGTGTGTCTGTGCGAGAGAGTGCGAGTTCTGTCCACGTATCACTTATGACAACCAGCAGGAACATCGTTAAGTCTACGGATGAAAAATAAATGAAGAGCATGGAAAAATCTAAAGCCATGGTTCAATATGTTTAATATTAATCAGGTTGTTATCAATGTAAAAATGTTTGCTTTATAACAGTTTTACATAGCCCCTGGCCACTTCATTAGGTACACCTGTAAACCGTTAACATACATGAAGTGTGGGTGACAAAATATTTACAACGCTTTTAAATGAAATGCAGTACTCTATTATTATTTGTTCGAGTAAAGTGCACAATCAATGTGCACGTTAAAGCTCAAACAGCCTGAGCTGTACTCAAGCTGGTAGGGAGAAAGAGCATATGACAGATGTCATGAACAAATCAAAACCTGTGTGCGCTAACTGTCTTCATGCAGGAACAGTCCTCTGAATCTGGCCGGCATGGCGGTTGAACGCTACATTGCTGTTTGCCGGCCTCTCCATCACTCTCAGCTCTGCACTGTGCAGCGAGCGTACACTCTGATCGCACTGATCTGGGCTCTCTCCTTCATCCCCTCCATCTCAGATGTCATCATTCTCCTCATCATCCAGCCCCTCGCTGTCTTCACGACGAACGTCATCTGTTACCCCTCCTCGGTATACAACACAGCGTACCATGAGACACAAAGTTCGGTTGTCCAGGTGACGTGTTTGTTTTCTAAGTTTATGGCTCAGTTTAAATGATTGGTGGATCGAATGAACTTGAATTCTCCCCCTCAGGTCCTCCTGTTTTCTTTTGTCTTCCTCACTCTGATCATCACCTACCTGAAGGTCCTCTGCACCGCCCGGGCAGTTTCTTCTTCTAACCAGGCCTCCCTCAAAAATGCTCGCAACACCATCCTGCTGCATGGAGTCCAGCTCCTCATCTGTATGCTGTCATACATTTCCCCCTTCATCAACCTCATTTTAGTCACAGCCTGGCCCAATAAAAGGACTGTAATCCTATTCACCACCTTTCTGTTCACCAACCTGCTTCCACGTCTGCTAAGTCCTCTCATCTACGGTGTCAGAGACCAGAAGTTCAGCAGCCAGTTTAGGCTCCACTTTGGCTGTAAAGGTTTTAAATGTAGAGGGAAGAGGAGGAAACGGATGGTGCCAGAGAAGCACTGACTCCAAACACTCACTATACATAAAAGATTGTGCCTGTCATTTGACCTGTTTTATCCAATGAGCACAGATGCTGATTTTGGTCAAAATAAAACAAATTAATTGACTTTATGCAAATTTTTATGAAGGTGCACATCAGGCTGTCAGAAGAGTTTTTGGCTACAACATGCCTACAGTTTAGATTTAACACAGAAGTACATGTCAGGCAGACAGCTCTGGCTGCAAACACAGAAGCTCCACCTACCAGCTAATCAAACATTCTGATTAAGAGGGGCAGCCAATCAGAAGAAAGAAAGGGGGATAAGACAAATGATGAACTGAGGGCTGCACCAAGGCCGAAAGTAGGGTAGAATTTATTTTGATCTTTGAATCATGTGAAGTTACTCAAGTGGAGTCTGTGAATAACAGTGTGGTGATAGAAACAGTACAGGAGGTTAGGAGTGCCAGTTATCAGAGCAGATGATAGAATTTCTTGTTGCACTCCGTGTAAAATTCTGAAAAATGTTTATGAACGAAATAAAAAGAAAAGCAAAGACCTCAATTGACCCAGGCTGAGCTGTTAAACATCATTATGGACACTAGATGGAGCCATCATCACAGAGATACAGGAGCTTTCCAACATGGGACACATACTGCACATACTGGCTGTGAGACTTTGGTTTGAATTAATTAGATAAGTGCTAATTATTTTATTTCATAAAATTTGTCCTTTGATTGCTTAAATATTGAAATAATGTACAACTGATAATCTATAGCATTACAAAACAAACACCGCAGCAGATCAGTGACATAAAAAGATTGTAGATGTGGAAATGATGAGAACACTTTTGCTGATCATTTGAATCATGTTGGCATCTTTACTGAATGTCATCATTGCTCGTATTTCATACTTCAGTGTGTCACGGCCCATGCAGAATGAACCTTTGTGATGGTACGGAACGTGAATAAATACATCTATTTATAAATTTATTAGGAAATCACCAAAGCCTGTCATACTCACGTGCTGAGATTGTGAGGTTGTCAAATGCAGGCAAAGACACTGATGCAAAATACAAAATAAGCTTTATTTAAAAAGCACATTAGAAAAAGTCACAAATCAGGATAATGGGATGATGCAGGAATAAAGAGAAGAAGCAGGAGCACATGTGAAAAAACTGCTGTGGAAAAGATGCAAGGAGGCGTGTAAGCCTGTTACACTGTGGGCCACATACAGTGCACTTTGATTCAGACCTAAAACAAAATCACTTTTCTGTCTGTATTAAGAAGTTACATATTGAATCACTGAGATATCTTAATGTAAGAAAAAGTCCAACTTGGACACTTACACTCAGTTTTTCTGCACAACAAAAAATGTTGCTGCAGCAAACGAGAGAAATGTGTCTGCGCGTCACATTAGGCTTAAACTGCAAGAAATCAATATGTGGAATTACAGAAAAGTTTTGGTCGCTCATTACCCAGAAAGTTTTTATTAACTCAGAGATGTTTTCTTAATTTTTTTCTTTTGTTTTGTTTAAATGTTTCTTTATTACTTAATTACTTTGGTGCAGTATGAATAGCCACTGAGAAGGTCTTTATCGATGCATGAAGTTGTAAACATTTATTAAATTATACTTCGAATACAGGTAAAGACTATTTTAAATATAGTTTATTCTTTCCTTTGCATTTTCCAGTGACATCCAGTGGGCGGGATTGGAGTCTTTCTTGAGCCAGTTATGGCCCCCAAGCCTTATGTTTGACACAACTGGTTTAAGCATAGTTGAACACGTGACACAGGCACTGTTGGCAATAGAGAGAGGAAGTGTTTTAAAGTTTATACCTTAGTAAGAAAAAAAAAAAGAGGTAATTCAGCTGTTCGCAGCTGCAGTGTGTCCCTGCTGGGATATTAAAGGCTTAATAGAGGAAATAAAAATAAATTAATTTAAAAAAAAAAGAAAAAGATGTGCCATTTGGGACTTTACAAGTTTTTATTAGGGACCACACACACACACACACACAGAGCTTAAATCCCGGATGTGAGATATGAGAGAGATTACGACGATGCCATGTAAACACTGACGGACTGCAGCAGCACTGATTCCCCGCGGACATATTCAAACTTTAAAAACAGCCTCTCTAAACTCCGAATAACCGCTGAGCGCCGCAAACGCATCATAAAAACCGGAGACGTGTCTCGCTCGGAGATCAGCGCTTGTTACGGAATGTGACGGAAAAAGCCGAAGACCGCCTCCGAGAGACAAGACGGACAGATGAGCGCTTCAGATGGAGGAAAGCTGCGCGCGCACGGCGGACTGTGACGGCTCTGCAGCAGCAGATTGAAGTTTCCAGCACGAGGAGGTCGCGCGGGTTTTGGGAGGTTTTGTTTGTTTTGAAGCGAGCACATCCTTTTCAGAGGTGGAGGAGTGAAAAACTTTATCATGGGGTGAAGATGACATCACAGGTAAGGCACATTAAAACGCTCCAGGATCTTTTTCCGCCTCGTGGTCTTAGTGAAATAGATTTAAAGTGGCAGCTCCAGTTATCCCAGTTTACTCTGGGAAGTTTCGCCCTTTTGTTTGCAGCACTGCTTCTGGCTCACGGAGGGAGTTTATTGTTGAAGATGCCTTTTCCCCCCACCGCTGTGATTCGAGGCTGCAGGTGCTGAATTATAGATCAACTTTATTTCTGTATGTGCACCAAAGCAGCTCCCCGGAGAGCTTAGCATGTAATTACAGACACAGGGAGGCTCCCAGGGTCTCACTCTTATTTATTGTCGGGGGGCAAGAATATATTTAAAGTATTATTTAAAATTTCATTCACAAGCTGAGGAGTCCTTGGTGCGCCTATTCTGCTCTTTGTAAATTTCCCATGGCGTATACTATTTCAGCGGATGTTCATATTAAATATGTCAAAACCTTTAAATAATATTCATTCCTGTCATCCACAAGCTGGAGCCTGCCTGAAACACTGAGGTTCAGACTGCTTTTTCTGCTCCGGCATCTGTATGATGCCACTAAGCGCTTGCATCCCTTAAAGCAGCCTCAGGGACAAACCTTCTGTTTGCAAAGAGCAGCCAATCTGAAGAGAGCCATCCTGTATGTGACATATAAGGATTATTTCAAAATCGGAATCATGCAAAGCCACTGTGGCAGAGTCCAAGAATAAACAGCTGAAGCTGGAAATGAGCATAATAAGCCCACTTTAATACGACAGATGCAGTGCAGCAGGCAATAAAGAGCAATATTTGTTTCATTTAGTGAAACAAAATCTAAAAAATGGGTCAGATCTATGTCAGCGTCTGTGTCAGAAACAGAGTGTTTTAGAGCTGCGGTGGATGAACAGTGTTTCCAGGTAAAAACAAAAAGCAAACGTTCTTTAAAAGTTACTGCGGGAGGTTTTTTATCCTCGGCAAACTACTTGGAGC
>VOQK01034928.1:23534-39736 GCA_015052645.1 Benitochromis conjunctus
ACTTGGAGCTAAAGTCAGTTACTGACCTTCAGGAGCAGTTTCCTCTAACAGCAACATAATCCAGGCTCAAACGTGCAGCTGTTGGGATGGATGAAGACTGTGGCGTGAGTTTAAAAGACACTCGTGAGTTCAGATTTTTGTAGGCTTTGTTTACGTTCACCTTTTATCACCAGAGGCCATTTTCAGTGATTAAAAACTGTTTCCTCATCAGTGTAATGCTTGGAGGCATTAGGTCGTTGAATCATTAGAAATGGAAAAGGATTTCTGAACAGGCATCAGCTACAGAAACTCTTATTGTGTCACAACAATGTTCACATTTACAAGGATGTACAGTGAGCGCAAAAAGACCAGAAACACTTAAAAAGGATGAAAAATAACCATAAAACCAAGCACATAAAACAGGGAAACACAAAGACTAACCATTAAAAACCAGACAATGACCACACAGGGACAAAACATTCACATAAATATGATGAACTAAAAAGAGATTTAAAATCACCAAAAAAAACAAACCCCAAAAAGGAGACATAAAACAAGCCGAGATAACAGTGACGCGTGTCAGAAACATATTAGCTGTGCAGCTGAATGTAATGTTGGCTACTTCAGACTGAAATCATATTTCATAATCATAGTTTTTATACGATAGATTTTAAATAAACGTGTCGTTATAGCTACACACGAATTCAAAGGGATGCAAAAATCAGGTTTTCTGTTGAAAATGTGGTCAAGTGTAAACCAGCGTAATATAGAAACGGACATGGGAGTATTATTTTTTTTTTTTATTGTTACTGTTATCGTCCAGCGCTCTGTGGCTTCTTACACCCGTCTCTGATTTTGAGCCGAACACGCCGACGACGGATGAAGACGGATTCCAGCTGCAGTGAAGCTAACAGCAGCCAGGACGTGTGACCATAAGCCAGTGAGCTGAGCACAGAGAAACCTGATTACACACCAGCAGGAAGACGGTGAACGATTCAGGAGCAGATGAAGTCGGGCTGTCCTGCTTAAAACGCCATTATGTCCACATTAGGTTAACACCTCTCTGCGATTCCTCGGGCGATTTCCTACACTCTGTAATTAGAGACCGTATAACCTTGTTACAATACATTACAGCTACACTTCACCTGCAGCGAGGCACTTCCTGCAGCCTCACAGTGGATGGATGGATGGATGTCCTCGGTCCTGTTAGAGGGAGCACCACATGAGGAGCAGCCGTTTGGATATTTACACTGCGAGGCATGACCCTGATCAGAGATAAAAGCTGTCACCTGTGCTTCCTTTGTTTCCTGTGCAGCATCCACTGCCTGCTCCACTCTGTGTGTAGAGGTCGGCCGCACATATCAGAAATATAAACCTTATATTTCTGATTTTTAAGGAGTGTGTGTACACTGAGGGAAAATAAATCAGAATCGAAACTGGAAGCAGCATTTTCAGCAGGATTCCTTCAGAAACACACCTGACCTATTAAAAGAGACTTATAAAATATACACAACTGTTTAGTATTGACGTGACTGTGTGTGATGTCTGGCACAGGTTAAAGTCCCCCCCCCAAAAAAGGTCTTTATTTAACCCAAAAACAAACTTGATTAAATTGTACAGAAAAAATCTAAATCTTGGGCCCATAAAAGAGGTCAAAGTAACAAAACGCTACTCAGCAGATGATAACAAACAATACTGGTAACGCAAACAAACAAAGGGGTAGAACACACAAAAAACCTAACTGACACTAACATAACAAATTCCAATCCCCCCCCCATGGTCCAGAGTTATGGTATGAGCCAATTTGCCATTCTCCATATAGGCTTGCTCCGCCCCTCTTCCACCTCTTAGCCCATCAACCAAGGGACTGGATCATCTGCAACTGAGGTAACTCAGTATTTTAGAATACAGTATTATGTATGTAAATTAATTCTAAACTAAATTAAATCCTATTTCTAAACAAAGAAAAATGTAAGTGTAGTGTTATGTGTAAGCCTCTACACTGATGTGTGGTACATATTACCATTGTGTGGCTGTAACTGCAGCCATCACACCGTGTGACACATATTTAAGCAGATTTGTCCACATACGCCACAAAAGCAGCCCGACACGTCGTCAACTCAGACTCTGATGTCTGGAAAAGTCAAAACACACAAGACGAGGAGGAAGTGTGTCTGCGAGCTAACACAGCAGGGATACTATTACAAGAAATAACTGCGCATAATTTTTTTAAAAGCAACACAGGATGGCCCTAAAGCCTGGCATTATTAGACTACAGTACATGCTGAATGTTTTTTGTGTTCCCTTTAAAGACATCAATGGAAAAAAGTACAAAAGTTATAAAGTGTCAGGTGGTCAAAAGTTTTTCGCAGGGGAATCATCACCAGACATGCCTCATAATTAACACCTCTAATCGTCACGTGACGACTGTGTCCAACCTCACACTAAAGCCAAGTCTCAGCCCTCAGACAGGTCTTTGAAGGAGTGTGAAGGAAAGTCACGATAAACTGTAGTGCGCTGTGTTTGGGGGACGGCTGTAACTTGTAGCTCCAGAAACACGAGTTACACTCAGTGCAAACTGGCGGTGATCGAGTGAAAACAAAAACAGTGCTGCAGACACCGTCTTCATCCTCACAACCTTTACTTGTTGCTAAGCGATATTAATGCAACTCTTGGCAACTAAACAGGACTGAATTATGTTTCCCTGGCGGTCGTGTTACCTTCTTATTGTTGAAAAAAACATCTTAAATCACAGCAGGAAGATTTGGGACAGGCTCATAACATCACAGCGCTTTCCACAATGTTGGGGCTTGATGTGAACTCTGTTACTTACTCATCTGTTGTCTGATTTCATTGTGTAGCTGCTTATTTGTTGTGAAAGTATGCACGCTGTGTGGGTGTTTGCACTGGGAGTACAGTAAATGAGTGCGTGTGGGAGTTCTGGCTGCATCGATGTATGTTTTTTTTGTTTTTTTAAACTTGATGGAGAAAGTTGCATGCAACCACGAGGTTAGAAGAAGCATTTTAAATCTTCTGCTTGTTACGCGTGTGCACAGAAAGCACTTTGAAAATATGCAAATTATGGTTACAATAAAAGCCTTTTGGGTCTCAACCAGTGCTCATTGTGTTTTGTGGTTAACATGAAAATTAGTGTCTGGCACGCTGGTCTTAAAAGTGCATTTAGAGGAGGAAGGTGGAATTAGAGTACCTGCAATTCTAAAAACAAGCTCAAACATTTGGAGCATAAAATAAAGCTGAGGCTCTTCTTTGTTACAAGCCCATCATGGGGGGTTTGATGAGTGCTGACTCAGCTTGAGATAAAGAAGACAAAGATTAAGGGCGAGAGGTGAGTCATATTCTGGCCATGATTCAGTCAGATGCACATTAGCTGTCAAAACGATCACAACTTCCATTAAAATGACATATCTGTCATCAAAGGGGCCGTATTCAGCTAATTTACAGCCCCGAGAATAGCTCTGAGTGACTCACAGTTCAAAATAATCCTTGTTTAAAGGTTTGTAATGATATTCTTTGAACTCTGGATTCTGGCAGCCCTGCTGCCCTCTTGTTGTTGGAGCTGTCAGCAGCCTTCGACACGGTCGACCATGATATCCTGCTATCGCGGCTGGAGTCATATGCTGGCCTTAAAGGGTCTGCTCTCCAGTGATTTAGGTCCTATTTATCTGGAAGGACGTTATATGTCAACATGGGCCCCATAGCTCCAAAATAGCCCCTCTTAATTATGGTGTACCTCAAGGCTTGATCTTGGGTCCTGCTTTGTTTTCACTGTATATGTTGCTGCTGGGGTCTATTTTCCCACAGTACAACCTTTCATTTCACTGTTTTGCAGATGACTTGCAGATCATCTATCTGCCTTTAAAAACAGGGACAGACCATCTTCAGCTATTATCACGCTGCGTTTATGACATCAAACAGTGGATGTCTTTAAATGTTTTTAATTAAATGAAAACCAAACAGAAGTTGTCATTTTTAGTAACTTCATTAATAATCACACTGACGGTGCTCTGGGCCTCTTATCTTCTTATTGTAAGACAAATGTTAAAAACCTCGGTGTGTACCTTGATGGTTCCTTCAAACTGTGCAGGCAGGTGAGCGCAGTAGTCCAATCCAGCTTTTTTCATTTAAGACAGCGAGCCAAGGTGAAGCCATACCCTCCAGCTAATGTCTTTGAACGTGTTATTCATCTCTTTTTTACTTGCAGACTGGACTACTGCAATTCTTTGTACTTTGTCTAGACCAGGCCTCTCTTCATCGTCTCCAGTTGGTCCAAAATGCAGCTGCTGGTCTGCTAACTGGCACTAAACAGAAGGAGCATATAAGCCCAGTTTTAGCCTCTCTACACTGGCTCCCTGTTCCTTACAGGATCCAATTTAAACTCTTACTTTTTGTTTTTAAGTCACTTAACGGCCGAGCCCCTTCTAACCTGAGCTCGTATTTATTTATGCTCCAGAGAAAACCATGAGGTCCAGTTCAAAACTAATGTTATCCATTCCACCGGCTAAACTTAAGTCTTGTGGCGACAGAGCCTTCTCTGTGGAAATGTCTTCCCCTAAATATTAGATGGTTTTAACAGCCTTAGTTTTGTTTTAGTTGTTTTTACTGACTTATTTCATCTACTTATTTGTTTTTTGCTATATTTTACTGCATTATTGTTTTACATTTTATTTGTTGTAGTGGCATTTCACATTGTTAAGCGCTTTGTGCAGCATGGACTGCTTGCTATATAAATAAACTTGACCTTGACCTTGTTTTCTTTCTTTTTGGCCAACCGTTTGTTGTACTGCTGGTGACAACATGAAACTTTCAAACGTTTGGTCTGAAGAGGCCTTTTTGTTCATATATATATTACAGGTTTGAAATCTTTTGAATAATGTTTAGTTTTGCCAGCAAATATGTATCCAAATACAGAACTCAGAGACCAGAACGGGTAAGTTGTTTCCTTACAGGAGCTCTGCAGCGATTTCTGCAGAAGAGGAGAAAACAAGTTATAGCTGGCATGAGGTCATACAGCGGTCATGTAACAAAATAATGTAAAAAATACATTTGAACTGGTTTATTTAGAGATGACTGAGATTTCACTGAGTGTGGGAAACATGTACCATACACATAGTCTGCAGTAAGGGTTTAGGTTTAAGTGTTAGCTCTGAGGCAGGGATGTGAGACTCCTTTTACATCATGGGTCACATACAGTGAACTTTGATCTGAAATGGGCTGAACCAAAGAAACTCCCCTTTTTGTTGGTGTCAAGGCATTTAACCCTAATTAATATAAGAAAAATAAATGCAATTTAAACAGTTTGTCTCAGTTTTTCAGTATGGTAACAAAATTTTGCTGATAAAGATAATGAAATGAAAGAAATCTGCCAGAATGAATAAATACATTTCCAAATATACAGAAAAGATCTGGCTCTTCTGTAGCTATAAAACTGAATATTTTTCGTTAATTCACAAGAAAAATTCATTAATTTGTTATTGTTTTAATGTGGATCTCTTGAAAAAAAAAAAATTAATTAAATAAAATGGGAATATCTATAGCAGATAGTAAAAGAAACTGAATTTCTGTCCGTTTTTTTGTATATCTATTAATGACTTTCGAGTAGTATGAATGGCAGTTGAGGTGGTGTTAGTGAAAATAAATCTAAAACCAGAAAGCGGGCCAGATTGAAATAGTTGCTGGGCTGATTCCAGCCCTCGGGGCTTATGTTGGACACTCCTGGTTTAAGGTCTGAGTCTTAATTAATGTTGAATAAATAGAATTACAGGGATTTTTTTTCTATGATACAGCAGTGAGGATGTTTTTAAATAGTGGTAATGGTTATTGATGATTGTATAATAAGTTCAAGACCATTTTTATTTTCAATAAACTGTATTTTAATCATTATGGCTATTATGCTTTCATGTCTTAGATAAAACATGATGTGTAATTAATGTTTTTCTCCAAAACATCTATTAAAAAAAACCTCTTCCAGGTTTCTAGTGCATTTATTGAGTTTAATCATCCATTTACTAATGTGAGGTAGGTAGAGACGTTGTTCAAATTTGGGTATTGAGGAAATTCTTCACCGGGGGTCAAAACTGATCAGTAAAGGCAGGAAGTATTAACAATATGTAAAGGTTAAGTATGATTTTTGGTATGATTTTAAATCCAGCTCTCAAAGGGTTGATGGTTTTGGTTTCCATTGACTATTCCATCATTTTGTTTTCAACAAATGACACAATGTATGTCAATAAACATTTTTAACGCAAATAAATTTTTGAGGAGTATATTTTATTCTCCAACACTTCATACCGGTTGAGCGTGAATACGTTTGTGCGAAAATATGTGAACAATAATGGTAAGCTTCTTTTTTTTTTTACGTTATTATTCTCGCACAGTTTTGCTACAATATCCTTGAGGTGTTGTGCTGGGGACAATACAAAGAAAAGAAAGAAAACAGCATATTTTCTTCCTGAACATTAAAGCAAACAAAGCTGCAAATTTAACTCTAGTCTAAGTATATGAAGTAGAACAATTGTCAGTTATTTCATAGCACATGATTTCCTGAAAGATTCTTGTACTGATGATTACTGGGAAACTAAATCAAGCGAGAAGTTTGAAGCAGTGAATCAGCTTGTCATTGTACATTGTGTTCCAGGTGCACGTAGATTAAAAAAATGTGCACTTTCCACTGATGGTGTGGTTAAAATACCGGCAGCGTTGACATCTGATTTAAATCTGGTAATAAAAGATATGTGGTGTGTCTGGGTCGCAGCTTCAAAAAACACACATGCTGTAAAGTCAGGACAGAGCCAGACATGATAACACACATACACCCATAAAATTTCTCTTCCTGCCTCATCCCACCATTTAGCCTGATCACACTGCCTGTCAGACAGTTTCTTAAATGTGAGCTGCTTTATCTGTCTGACATTTGCAATGACTTTTAGCTGAAAATGTTTGCCGGAGCTTAATGGCTGACAAATATCAGTTGATTTTACTGAAATGAGCTCATCTCAAAATCTTGACTACTGTGTTTAGGGAATATTCTTTATTATTCTTTTAAGACATGTTTCTCCTTCCTGAGCTGCGGTGTAAGAAACACAGGTGACGAGTTCAACCGTTAAATGAATATCATGAGTTAGATTGAAAGTTATGAAGGTAAGACTGCCTGAAATAACTTTTGGAGCTTCGAAAAGGAGGAAAATTGAGCATTGAAGAGCAATTTCAGCAATTCTGTCCACTCCACCACAACCCTTGTAGTCATGTTTTGTGTCAGTATTTCTTAAGACTAACCCCTCAACTAAAGTTATGCCTGGCGTCAATCACCCTCACTATAACAGTTTGTGTTCTTTCTTGCTTTTTCTGTTTCCTTCTCCTTCAGTTTCATCAGCCAAACTGTCAGTCATGTATCTGTTCAATAATTCAGAACTATATTTTTCTTTCTTCATCTGATAAAGAGAAACCACAGCCCACTGCTGCTGCGGAAACTGCTTCAACCTGAGACTGGGCCGTGAAATTGGAGTGCCAGACAGGCATTAACCTGGCTGGGTATGTACATATTAATATGCTCATTATCGGCAGCATGGGGAGACACGTGGTTTGTGGCACACCAGTGACATTGAAGAGGGCACAATGCAAAGGCACACGCATTTGCACTGGGAAATATGTGCGTGCCACCATACAATAAATATATTAAAGGTCCAACACACAAAAGACACACAACCCAGTCCATTTTTACACACCCACATTCATTTTCAACATTTTTGTGTAAATTCCCTTAGCAGAAGGTGTGAGACAGCATTATTAATCATGTGCAACTTCCAACAAAAAGCCAGCCAAACAACCCCAGGAAACAAATTGTGACTTGTTTACGCAGAAAATTAATTCTCTGTCATGCGCATCTTGTTTAAGAATTAAAGAAATTAGCCTGCGGTAAAGACATATCCACGGTGCATGTTTGACCTTGTTCTCTGAGTGCCTGTACAGGCCTATATAAGGCTGCTGTAATAGACCAAAGACAAAATGAGTGTATCATAGTATCAAAGGATACGAACTACTTGTCGGGCACAAAGGAGCGTGGAATCAATTTTAAAACACAATAAATCATTTATGAATCCCTTTGAGTTTCCAAAGACTTGCTGTTTTAATCATCTCTATGTACTTTGACATTAATGCTGTTATTAAATTTGTTATAGGATTATTAATAGTGATATTAATAATAATAGCAGTTTTGAGGGGAAGACCTAAATCTTTAAATGTTAATCAAATAATTGGAAGATGTATATGTACTCAAAATGCTGCAGTCAGTCAGAAAACTGCAGATAAAATGTAACACAGTGATCTTAGAGTTGATGATTAACTTCTGACTCATAACTTGCTAGTATCTAGGCTCAGGCAAGAGTTGCTGTCCCATAGAAAAAAGTAGGTGTTTTCTAGTTAAAGAGCACTTAGTTCACTTACAATTCATTCCACTATCATGAAACACCACTCATTGTGTGGCCGGGTTCTATAAGTACACACCGAAGGCTTTTGGATTAGCATAATGACCAGCTGCAGACTTTAAAAGCTGTAATCAAGTTCCTCAGTGAATCTATAAATGCTAATTAGACTCATTGAAAACCCCACGTTCAAAAAAGAAAAACACAATTTAATGTGCCTTCCAGCACTGTTTAAGTGTTGAGTGAGTTGAACAAATGAATCTGAAGAGGCCAGCTTACTAGAATTTTCCTCTTTTATCTAATTCTCCCTGTATTTTCTTATTCTTTATTGCGATATTACCACTCTCCAAAATGTCACGGAATACTTTTTTGATTATGTTGACAGAATTGAAGATCTCTGGTTGTGTTCTCAGTGCATTTATAAAACACATTTTCCTATAGGCTTTGTGCAGTCGATCAGATTTACTCCCAGGGGACTGGAGAAATATTAGTGCAGCTCACTCAGCTTTGGGCCAGAATAGGAGGGATGGGACACAGTGCATAAGGCCAGCCTGCAGCGCTGATGAATAAAGGTACCGAAAGCTATATTTCTGTAAGAGAACCTGAGGGTTGGTTGTGGGTGGAGGGTATTTCACACTTTCTGAACAAGTTTCATAAACCTAATATGAGATACTCCACAATAGATGTGTTAGTGAATGGTGTACATGAAATAGGTAGGAAATTATGTGCAGTCATGTTTGAAATTTTAAAGCAAGACTGCATAGCATGTGTTAAGCAGTAGTAACAGTGGCCTCTGTGGACGCAAGTGCAAGAAATGCAGGACTCTCAAAACCCTATTAGGCAGAGAAGATCAAAAGAAAGTCCACAGGATACAGTGAGAGCTGAATCCCAATGTTTTATAAGGTGACGAGCATGAGACGATGACAACATGAGGGTTTGTAAACAGACACAGAGAAGATTTCTGGGAAAAAACAGGATTTGCACACAAGGTCGTTACGGAAGATTGATATGGGAGTATAACAAAACACAGCTGCTAACAATCAAGACAAGAGAAGGGAAGTAAACCTAAATGCAATACACAAGAGACAAACAACTACTGAAGAAACTTAGACATTGAAGAAAAAGAGAGGGAAAAAACTGGGGACATGAATAAATTCAAATATAAGCTGTAACTGGAACAAAGAAAATACATTAAGGTGAAAACAAACTTAAAGCCAACTGGAGGATATTGGATAACAGAATACAAACTCCAGAGCTCAAAACTCAGGATCAAAAAACCCAGAACCGTAAAAACAAGTGGGAATTACTGGATTCTGGTGCAGAAAATTCTGCATTGTTAAGCAACCTACTGTAGTACATAGCAAGCACAAAATCATCATCTCTATAGAAACCAGCAAATCTACTGCTCACATCAGCACGTAACTCAGTTTTACATGTGCCAAGGCTGAAAAAATGTGTTAATTTACAGAACATTCACTTTCAACATTCCTCTTAACTCTAGGATGTTGAATAACAGCCATTCACAGCAGCGAAATAAAAATCTAACACCCACACACAACTATCACTTTAAGCCAGTTAACAATATGTAGTAAAGGAAAGTGTTAAAACTAATATTCTGACTTGAGTAAAGCAGGTTTTTTTTCCAGTGAGCTACTATGGCAATCTCCATCCATCCAAATTTCTACCACTGATACAATTCAAGGTTGTAGTGGAGCTGGAGCCTCTCCCAGCTGTCACAGAGAAAGAGAGACAGGGTGCACCCATGCAGGGCAGTTCGCCAGTCTGTCGCAGGGCTAACAGACAACCATTCACATTCCCACCTAGAGCCAACTTAGAATCACCAATTTAACCTAGCACAATGCATATCTTTGGAGTGTAGGAGGAAGGTGGATTACCTGAAGAGAACCCACACAGCCTCCCACAGGTCATCGCATGCAAACTCGACACGGAAAGGTCCCAGGCTGTATTCAACCCCAGGACCTTCTTGTTGTTAGGATAAATGGGTAGCGGTACTAACCAGCCCACCACTGTGTCGCCTGCTGTGGCAACCTCTGGGGCTGAAAAAGGTCGCAGTTCCTTAAATGGCCACTTGAACCTCTAAAAGAGAGTTAACCTTGATAGGCCACCATCTCAGCCTGGTACAAAAAGGGATTTTGGTTTGTATAACTTTTAACCTTAACCTTAAAGTTAAGTATTAGGAGCACTGCTGCTTTTTGTGATAAGTAAGTGCCATTTTGTGTAGTGCTTTGCTGCAATAAGACAATTGATGAATAGACTGTTTAGTTTATCTGTTTGATAATAAAAATACCTTGCTTGTTCCACCATTAATGACCCAGTTCTACCCTCTCATGCATAGACAATATATGAACAGAATCTTTGTGGAAATAGACTTGGCGTATCATCAAAAACTAACATAAAACTGCAAATGTCAATCAAATGAAACGATGTAAGACAGAGTATTTAGCATAAGATCCTATGTATTCAGTTCACACTGGAAGTATGTATGTGTTTGTTCAACTCTTTATTTCCTACTGCAAGGTCAGGCACCTCCTGTGCGCCACCTTTAGCATCCAAGTTTTCTTGGATTGCATGTTTGGTTGGGAAGTGGGAATAAAAGAGATATCACTTACCCTGTGATAAAACAATTATAATTACACAAATTACTCTAATACTTACAACAGATTAGAAAGAAGAAACATCAGATCCCTCTTTAAAGTGTGTTAGTGACAACAATATAAGTTGGACTCTAAAGCAAGACCTAACAGAGGCAGTGTTAGGTTGAACGGATTTCTTTTTACCAGAAAAATCTGCACATGAGGTGATGCCAACAAGTAGTGTTCTGGGAGAACTGCGCGGGAGCCCTCAGTGAGATTTCACTGGGAAAGTGCAGAGGTGGGTTAGTCCAGGTAATTTAAAGATATGTCACAAAGTAGTTCCAAAGGTAGGAAAATTGAGTGAGAGAGATCTCTTTTAGATCTTGAAAAGGATAGTCTAAGGCCCACTGGTTTGCTCTGAGTTGGCAACAGGGGGCATACAAGGGTGGGCAGGCAGCCGGGTGGTTATGGAGAGTTTTCCTATGAGGGATTCTAAAGGGTATGAAACAGCTCAGCATCAGCAGGTAAGTGGGTCTGGGAAGAGAGCTAGTCCATGGCTACACAGGAAACAGTGGGATGCAGGGAGCCAGCGAAATGAAAGTAAAATATTTTTGCTGTTACAGAGCTGGATTTCATTTTTTAAATAATTGAGAAGATTTGTAGAAAATCACCCTCCTGTGTAAATATTGTCTGCATCTCCCTCAGTTCAGTGTGGTGTTCTCCCTCATGGTGCACGTAATCTCTGTCATTCCATCCTGACCAGGTAAGGTTTTGTATTTTGTCTTCTTTTTTTGCCAGCAATAAAGCTGTGGTTTTAAGTCAAACATTATGTTTGCTGAGTCCTGCATTGGAGGCCCACTGCCCATTCACCACACGGCCCTCTCTACATGACAGAAACAAAAGAAGAGCTAGCTCAGTGCTAATCATGTACAATGCAGGTGCATTTATTAGCAAATTAAACGTTACAATGAGCAATGAAAGAACAAGTAATAACTGAAGATGTGTACATGACATGAAGAAAATAATTGCAATATAAAACTCCAAAGAATTTCTATGTCATTACCACAAGTTTAAATAGCTAGCCAGTTATTTGACTGAACTAGCTAGAAAGCTAAGTGAGAGAGATAATCTGGGGAACTCTCAGGACTATTGAGCGTTCCCCCTACCAAGTTGTGGAGTACAAGTTCAAATATTAATCTTATCACTCCGCACCAAGTGTATTGTATTGTTTTTATTATGTTCAATTTTATTTGATGTGTATGTAATTCAAGATGGAAGGAAAGGAACTTAAAATATTTGGACCATGGCTGTTTTGTGGAGACAACCAAGCATTCGGCATAGTGGATTAGAGGTAGTTAGGTTAGTAAGTTGCTGATTAAGGCTTGAGTCAAAATGTGTGAAATTGTTCATTTCCTTTGCTGCAACAGCATCATAAGCAGTTGAAAGCAGATGGATAGATTTGCTTGGGAGGAGCTTGTACATTTGCTTCACATTTTGCTGTAGTCCTATGAGACCCCTGATCTAATGAAGACACACGATAAGCCAGGCAAAGGTTGGCATGGGACATTTTGGCTGAGAGAGGAAGTCAAACAGGGAGCCAGGCCCTGATATTTACTGTAGAAGACCAAATGCCAAGATTAAATGGATCGGAGCCATTTGTCTGCTGGATTTATGATAGAATCTAAAAATCCATCTTAAATAATTTACAGGGTCCATCGTTCATTTGTTACTTTTAATCTAATAATTAACTGTAGTTTTATATTTGAGTTATAACCATTTTTTTTATACTGATTTGTCTTATTTTATTTATTCACCTCTTTTCTTTTTCTATGTAAGAACAGCCTGTCTAAAAGATTTTAATGGCAATAACATGAAGCAAAAATGCAAGGAGGCAATTCTAGCTCAGCTGTGTCAGGAATAAGGCTGCATGGAATGATGCCTGTTTGGATTGGAAAGCTTTTACTCATCACTTCCTGTCATCCTGATTGCATGTGCCCTCATGAAATGTTTCTTGGGGTGGAATTTTCATATATAAAAGGAAGACACATGTCATGATTTTCATCAAGTTTTAACAAACAGATTGACATGGGGACACTCATTATGCAAATAAGCCACCATGTAGTAATTCCCTAAGTTGGCAGTGTCATACTTAAGATGATTATATCAAAATCATTCTGTCTATTTGAATTGCGTGTTAATTTAGGGATACAAAGCTCATTTCGTCCTTTGCCACTGTAAAATAAGAGCATGAATATACATGAAGAACAGTTTAATACAGTAACATCTTCTGATAGCTCTCTAATGTGGGCCAGTGGAAGTGCTGAAAAATTATATTGATGAGATGTGCTTAAACAGCTATCCCACCCCCAGCACATAGAGGCCAGAAGACTGTCTCCAGTAATATTTCATGGTAACATATAACACAAAGCATAGCCCCCAGTTGAAATATGAAGCAGTCCGTGTTTTAAAAACTAAAATAAAAAAAAATAATTGAAAAATAAAAACCTTCAGGAGACAGAATACAATGGACATATCCAAATGTTTAAAACGTCTTGGCACAGACGCACGCATGTATGCCCATGCAAATACACGCCCTGCTGCTGGCTGCTCTGAGCCACCCCCTGACTAAAACCACTTGTTTACTCAGTGATCCCATGCTGGCTTCCAGACCACAGTGACCTGGGAGCAGGGCAACTTTCAGCGGCCTTGCCTGCCCCGTAGCCGCTGTCCCTGGCTGAAGATCAAGGCTGTCTGGGTTTGCTCAAAACACAGCCACTGAGAACCCAGACTATGTAGGAAGGAGAGAGTGAGACTTGCAGTTGTGTTGACAGCACAATTAAAGGACACAAAAACATGTCTATAAATGTGCTCCTGCCTCATGAAAATCGATCGTTTCTAATGAATAATACACTGTTATTTAGTAGTGCTCCAAAGAAACATCCAAAAGCGATTGCTTGTTTTTAATAAGCATGTCTTCTGTTGTTTTTCTTTTTTTTAATAATTAAGTCTTTTCTGCAGTTCAGTGCGAAACTGATTTTGTGCAGCATGATATATATCATCAGCAGAACAGAGTCAGCAGAACAGCTATACTGTACAAGTTAGCACAAGGATTTTGTCAATATTTCTCAAGAGGAAAATGAGAGATCAATGAATTCATAACACAAGGGGAACCACAAAATCAGCCCTGACATTGCAACTTTAAATAGGTACTGAGAGTTGCCCAAAATAAGCCAAAGGTCACCAGTAAACATTGTGACCTTAATCAAATTTACACCTAATTTGTTGTGCTTGGAAAATCTTAAGGAGGATTCTCTGTGGCAGCTGCAAAATGTAGATAAAAAAGAGTATTTAACTTCTTAGCAGGCTTCCCATTAAACATTGAGACAAATTGCTTGTATTTTTTACAGGAAGCAATGTTTGCATGTTAAGCAACTTTCTGACGATTGTGGTGTAAACAGGTTTCACACCTGACATGTTGCAGTCAGGATAGGCCCAAGTGGAGCCATCAATATGCAATTACTCTAATGCAATTAAACATGACTCTTCCTCTGCTCTTGTAATCGATACCGATCATTTCCTCTAATCACAGGAAATGTGTCATCAAGGTCCAGCGGGGGTGTCATTCCTGTAATTAAGCATCTCGTCACAAAAACCACCAAGCAAAACAGGCCACTCGCTCCCACTCTTTAACCTCATCCTTCCTCTACGGTATCCGGTGCTGTCTAATTATGGGCTTCCAGGATGAAAAGTCTTGGCCAAAAAACATTTTCCACAAACAGGAGAGCCATCATCACAAACAAGGTGGCACTGTAACGAAAAGCCAGCCTGCTTCTCAACGGACAAGCTGAGTTTTGTATGAAACACATATTAACTGTATGTGTTTTCTTATATTTGGGCGTCTGCCATGTCTTTTAACATCCGAATTTTGGAGGTCTAGCCAACGCCCTACAATGACCTATGTGTGAACATGCGAGTGGGAGCAGAGCAGTAACAGGATGTGGCCCATGAGGGACTCAGCAGTAGGATTAGAGCCATGCCAAACACTTGTGTAACAAACAGCCTGTTAACCAGCCAGAGCCAAGAGGAGGGAGTGAGACCCAGTGTCTACCATACACCAAACAGTGAAGAGGGCCACATCATCATACTACTCCACTCTTGGTTGCCCTGGTGACCTGTAACATGTCATGCTAACCTTGCACTGTGGGTAAAATAATGATCAGGCTGAGTGATCCCAATAAGAGTCAGAGCATAGCAAGTCTGTTTTATAAAGCACAATACACAGTATCAATTTAATGATCTTATGATAAATTATGATATAGGTTTGTCTCTTTGTCATCTTGTTGATCCATGTAGCAAAATTTGACATTGCAAACATTTATAATGATTTCAGCACCATTTTTAGAATCATCTTCAAATTGGAAATCAAATTCAGCAATAGTTTGGAAATATTATGAGACCATGTCTTCCTAATATCTTGGGAGTGTAAAAATATGGATACATTTATTACTGACTCATTATAAACAAGAAGATGGGTGTGCACAGGCGTCACAACAGATATTGGCGTCCTGTTCTGAAGGTTTAAAAGGGGCAAATCATACTATACAACAGTTTGTCCATCTTTACCCTGCCTCCCCAACAGGGTGATTTCTACTCGCTTGCTTTCAGCCTGGCAAATGTGGGCTGACCAGGTCTTTAGTTGTATCTCCACAGCTGGTTGTGAGAATGGCAAAACAATCAGTATCTAGTGTTGTTTGATTTAAAAATTTAACAAATTCTATAAATTTCTCTGAAACTACGGTGACAGAAGGATTTCAACAAGAGTTTCATATTGCATGAAATTAATTTAATTAAATTCCTCTTAGAGTGACATAGAGCATTAAAAATGACAGCTGTAAATACATTAATCTTATGATGGCACACTTGTGTATCATACTGTCACTGATTTAGATAATGAAAGGCTTTTTGTTTTTGTTTTTTTTTTATGCGAGGGAAACATCATACGTTGGGGTAAAATTGGTATTTGCATAGGAAAGCAAAACTGGCATTTTATTATGGATTTTCATCATTATTCCTGCAATGATAAACATTTGGTTAAGGTTCGCGGTCTTGTGTAAAAGAAGTTACACCCACAGCTGCCACCACGATTTGAGGCCCTTTGCTGAAACAACTGCTTTTGCTGTTTTTCTTTGGA